>CAJRST010010001.1:4754857-4792467 GCA_907169785.1 Menidia menidia | reverse complement strand
AATATAATATAATATAATATAATATAATATAATATAATATAATATAACCGTAATGACTTCACATAATAAGTATGTACAAAAGCAGCACTAACCCTATCCCCAGTTTTAGGGACATTTTCCTTGACGAGTGTTGGATTCTGCTTAATGAGCACAATTTCTCGCCATTTCGAACACATAAAAAGAATTACAAAACGCTCACAAACTTCAAACTACATTTCCCATGTTTGCCAGTCGCATAACGATGACGAAAGAATCCAGAATTTTCAGGAAGGTCTATCCGAGGGTTGCAAAACAATTGCGTCAGAAACTTGCGCACTCTTCTCCCAAAAGGTGAGTATTGACCAGTGCTCTCGGTACTAAGCGTGTATTTATTTCTAAATCCTCAGGTTTGTAGTGATATGCTATTTTATACGATGATTGGTTTAGTTAGCGTATATGCTGTCAAACCGGAAGATCTTAGAGTCGTAGCAAACCTCATCACGTAGTTAAGCGGTTGCCATCAACGTTAGCTAACAGTGAGTTAACGTGATGAGCCGCAACCTCACTGTTCATTTGCTTTATTTACTATCATTACTTTGAAGTTGTTCTTGGCTTTGTGGTTCTTAACTTTACTTGGACTTAACGCCTTCTCTGTCCTGAATTTTTGTTTCAGTTTCAGATCAATACTAGTAAATAAGATACTGTGACCATGTTGGTGGCGAGGCTGACATGTCTGAGGACCCTCCCGCTGGCCGGGCTCCGTCCCGTGCTCTCAAAGGGCTGCTCCGGCCTGAGAACACCCACCCTGAAGACCACTTCCCCTCTGCTTGTGCCACAGCAGGTACTGTACTGATACCAGCCGGGCAAAAATACACTAAAATGATTTACTCACTTTTTCTTGAATATGATAGAACACTCTTTTTTTTGTTTCAACATCCATTACTGTCCATTGCTCTCCTCCTAATTGTCCAAACTGGCATCGTGGATACGTTTTCTAGTCATGTGGTGTCTGTTTCAGTTTGATGTGGTTTATTTGACCTTGGACTTTCTGCAGTGTTAATTAAGTGTGAAGTGTGAATTAGTTTTTCAGAACTGCTGCCAGTTGATTATTAAAAGTCTGAGAATATCCTCACAAATGTCCATTTAGTAGTCTTTACAATTGACAGCATCTACACACCAGCTTTCAAATTCTCTATTTCTGTTGTCTATAAACTTTGTTTTTCTTTCCCGCAGGGTTATTCCTCTAAAGCCAGATTTGGGTTCCGCCGTGTGAAGACCACCAAGGAACAGCTCAAAGAAGCAGCTTTTGAACCAGCAACAGATACAGCCATCAAAAGTAAATGTTTTAACACTTCATGGAGTCATCATCTTTCAAAAAGTCAGGGTTGTAGCTTTTGAAAAGTTAAAATAATTTAGAATCAGTGTCACACCTCTGCTCTGTAGTTCTTACTTGGCCTGACTTTGGTTTTACAGGAAAGGAAAAGCAAACTAGTTAAAAAATCCTCTGTGTTTACAATGCAATGTAAGATACAATAATGACGACTAAAAATGTTTAAGAAATCAAAGAATATGGAATACAAAAAAACCCATAAAAGATCCACCAATACAAAAAAAACTTTTAAAAGTTTTAGTTTTTCTTTATTACACATGGTCGTGAATTGGTAAGGTTTATTATTTGGAGTTATCTAAAACTACAAAGCGTGCCAAATGTCGTTTTTGCTTTGGCAACAGTTGACAGCATGGGGAGAATGATTCTGGCTGGAGGTGCTGCCGTTGGCCTTGGAGCCCTGTGCTACTACGGACTTGGCATGTCCAATGAGATCGGTGCCATCGAGAAAGCTGTGTGAGTAACAGGCTTTTCAATTGACAGCTCGTAGGAGTTCAATTTGAATCCCGGATCAGTCGAAAGTTTGCATCCTAAAGCCTTCTCTTTGTTATCTTTGCAGGATTTGGCCTCAGTACGTGAAGGACAGGATTCACTCCACCTACATGTACTTTGCAGGCAGCGTTGGACTGACCGCTCTCTCTGCTGTGGCTGTGAGCAGGACCCCTGCACTCATGGGTCTGATGATGAGAGGATCCTGGCTGGTGAGCTTTACTACTCAATTGTGTTTGTGTTTCTTTTCAGGTTTTTGGTTAATTGCTGCAGTTAGTCCGATCAGTGTGAAAGCTTACAAATCATGTTGCTGGTTAGTGAATGTCTTTGCTTTATTTAGTGTAAGATACATTTATTTATATGAGTTTTTTTTTTTTTCTATCCAGGCAATCGGAGCAACCTTTGCAGCAATGATTGGTGCAGGGATGCTGGTTAGGTCTATTTCGTATGAGCACAGCCCGATGCCCAAACACCTCGCCTGGATGCTCCATGCAGGTTTGTGGTGCCAAATGCGCCGTCTCAAACACCCGTTCACCCTGCTGTGCAGTTCCAGTGGCTGGACAGTAGAGGGCAGTCTTGTGTTGCTCGTAAACACTCATTTCTGTTGTCCTTTACTTGTTGTGTTCACTTGTTTGCACCAGTTTGATCTGTTAATAAACCCAAGAGTTGAATTATTATTTTTTTGCTTTATTTTCCCATAAGGTGTGATGGGTGCTGTCATCGCTCCCCTGACTCTCCTGGGAGGGCCTCTGATGATGAGGGCTGCCTGGTACACTGCAGGCATTGTGGGGGGGCTGTCCACTGTGGCCATGTGTGCTCCAAGTGAGAAGTTCCTCAACATGGGAGGGCCTTTGGCTGTTGGCTTCGGAGTGGTGTTTGCCTCCTCTATTGGTTAGTATAATCTAGTTTCCGATCTTAAACCTTGTCTGGATTGTCTCAATTCCCATGTATTTACTTCAACATTTTGAAAGGTTCTTGGATTGAGACTCGGCATTACACACAATGTGCCACAGAGAGTTGTTTTATGATGATTCTTGTGTGTAAACTAGGGTAAACAATTATCTTTGAACTTTAATTTTTAAATCAGTTCTTCCTGTTTTTGACACCATCAGCTAACAATCCTCTTTTATGTCGTCACATGCAGCAACATACATTTTCACGGTGTAAAGAAGGAAAAACAGCTGTTTGAATTCAAATGTATGAAAAACTAAACCACACTGGAAGTGTTTTTCGCACAGTTAAACCAAAAGATATATGCAAATGAAACAGTCACTCATCACACAGAAATATTTTCTTTTTGGGTTAATTTATCAGTATAAAAAGGGATGTTAAAGTCCAGCGTGGGCTAAAGCTTCTGTTTCCCTTTCCATTAGAAAACATATTTGATATGTAGCCCTGCACAATTCTGACTAATTTGGTTGTACCTGGGAACAGAAATCTGGCACTCGTGACTAAAAGCTATTTCTGCCGTGACTGGATTTCTGAGCATTAACGGTGACGGGTCTCTCCCCAACATGAGAACGACTGTCTGTCATGTTTGCTCAGCGCTCACAGACTGTAGCTGTTAGTCTTATGAAGGCTTTGTCTCCTCTTCAGGCTCCATGTTTCTGCCGCCCTCCTCGGCATTCGGCGCAGGGCTGTACTCTGTCGCCGTGTACGGCGGTCTGGTTCTATTCAGCATGTTCCTCCTGTACGACACGCAGAAGGTTATCAAGAAGGCCGAGACCTATCCACTCTACGGTGTGCAGAAATTTGACCCAATTAATGCGTAAGTCTCTCTCCGACTCCCCGTTTGTTTTTCTCCAGACGTTGGTTGGGCTATGCGTCACATGCCTGTCTCATGTGTGGATTAATCCTACAGGTGTATGGGGATTTACATGGACACACTGAACATTTTCATGAGGCTGGTGATGATTCTGTCCAATGGCGGCGCAGGCAGAAGGAAGTAAACATCAGGATGAGATCTGGCGCAGTTCTTCATTCCACAGAGCTGAAAAAAAAGTCCTGTTTATTCCCATCAACGTACATAGAGCGTTATCTTTTTTCCAGACAAGACTAATGCAACTGGTAGAAGTTTGAACGGGAATGTTTTGCATGTGCAGAAAGTTGAGGGTTGCGCTTTGATGATGCCAGTCTAACCTAAGAAGACTACACTGATAACACACTGAGAGGGAGCTTTCAGAACATTTTTGAGGTTTGTCGTCCATCCTGAGGGGGCGTCACATAGTCTGTCATTGTCCAGTTACCTGCGTCAGATCCCGTTTGTATAATTATTGTTTTCTATTTATTTTTTCTGGAAAAAAAGTTCAAAATTAGATTTACAGAAACTCACCATACGTACACCAACTGCTGAATGCTCTTCATTCACAGAACAAACAAAGCTGTATTTACCTGCTTCAATTCAGTTATTTTACTTATGTATCGGGATGAAGATCTGACGAATGATAAATATATTTCTGTATATTTCCATATAATGCAGTAATTCAAACAAAGGAATCAATCAATAAATGAGGAGAAAGTTGAAGGTTTTTTTTTTGTGTGTCCTAATTTAAGTTGTACACATGGTTAACTGACATGATGCTTCATGCAGACTTTATCACCAAAAATTCTCTGCCTCTCAACAGTCAAATGTTACAAAATGCTGCTGTATTGCACAAGCTCTGTCAGATGAGAAATAAAGGTGTTTGTAAATATGTTTTTTTTTCATTTTCTTTTTTTTACAACTGTAGCGCCATAGCTGCATTTGAAGAATTTCATTCACTGGAAAGAAGGGATGCCTGCTACTTAGATTTCTTACATAGAAAGAGGTTCAGTGTCGGGCAAGACCAACCCTAATAAACGCTAATTGTAGGGATCTGTTGTGCAAAGGGGTTTAGTCCTTAAAGCCCTGCTGCCTGCCCCGAAGTAATCTGATAGGTAACTACTTACATGTTTTAATATTTGTTATCCACATTCTTAGCCGTTCTGACCAGACTGAGGGACCAGCGGGGGGTGCGTGCTGCTGCCCACTTCCCCATAAACGGTCAGTGTGTAGCAGCAGATGACAAAGGCTTAGCGTAGTAATCCTCTTGTCCACCATCTGGCTCCTCCTCTAAAATTAAACCTTCAAACCAGGGCACTTGCAGCAGATGCTAACATCTGTAAATATGCAGGTGTTTGGACAAGGCGTGTGCACGTGGAGCGCACAGCTGCCGAGCAGATTCCGATCATGTGAGTGATCTGACATATGTGCTTCACAAACTGTGTACAAAAATGCCCTAAAAGTGGGAGCAAAAGAGCAATAACTAAAGAGACATGGAAAGAAATTGCTTGCAGGAATACAAGTGGCCTCGTGAGCCATAATTTAATTTATGTGTCACGTCTAATGCACATGAGCCACACACACAACACAATGACGCATCAGGAGATAACTGACAGCTATGATGAGAATCTGAAAGAAAGTGGAGAAAATTATCTTTTAAATTCTGATGGGGGCTTGGATAATAACTAGCCTGTACAGTTCCACGAGTTTCAAAACTGGGTAGATAATGCATAGCCCCCTCAAACTAAATAGTCACCAAAAATCCAATTAGACCCGATCCTTTTTACTTTGCACTGCTTAGTTTCCCTGGTAAAGCTTTGCTGACGGTTCTCAGTGTGCAAAAAAAAGGCAGATTTTATGGTTTGACCTGTGGCTAAAAGCATCGGTGGCTGCTGAACTACGGCAGCCGTTGGGGAACTGGAAGAAGCCTCTTCGTTGTCCACATGAATGGGTGCTCAGAGTGAAGAGTCATCTGTGTTGTTGCCCCCAAAAAACACCCTGACAGCACAACACAGCCACCTGTTCTGCTCACTGCCGGGGTTATATCAAGCTTTCCAATATGTACAAATGGGTAACACAGACATCCGGTCATCTGCTTACAGAGAACCTGGTGCAGAATGACTTATCTGGTCATTTCACCTTTTTACCACATTTTATTGCTTTTGTTTCACTGACCTAAATGTGCTGTAATGTCCATCTGTTCTTGCATATTTAGATTCATTTGTTTTTTGTTCGGTACATTTATTTAACTAGGAATAAATCATTTCAGACGAAAAATTTGATGTCGATTATGACTATGAAAGTGGATTGAGTCAACTTAGTGGACTCTAATATTACAATATTGCAGGCACTCAGCAAACTGACTACTGATGGATGATATATTTAGGATTATTACACTGAAAAAGAACATATTCTGCTCTATGTCTGTATGCTGGTTGATCCTCTGATCTGCATGTATGTTCTTCATTTTCTTATATCATAGTCTTTTTTCCTAAAGTATGTAATATTTTTTGCCAAAGACTATTTATACAGTTGTGAATACAGGAGGCACAACATGAGTCAGTACCGCTGACACATTTCACCCAAACGTCAGAAAAACGTGCACTCGCATGACACCTGCGTGTGCACTCATCTGCATTTAAGAAATAGAGAAGGTGCAAAATCTCTTGCACGGACAAAGTGGAAATGATGTCCAAAAATAAAAGCTACGATGCTCTACTGGCGTCATCAAGATTTTAACAGATCACAGGCATCGCACTCCCAGAGTGTCACTTTGTTATATCTATGTATTTTTCATAGCTGAGTGGTGTTTTTGATCTGCTTAAGCTACGGGTGAGTCATACCAGGAGAACATCTTATGTTTCAGGATGTGCAGTTTCTTTAAATACACTTTAAACAAGTGCTGTTGACATCAACTGCCCACATGTTTTTTTGTCTTGGGGCTTCTTGACTTACAGGTCAGTGGGGAAAGTAAATTGCAAATACCAGTGAAAGCCTCTTGGCTATAAGTCCATCAGTGATTCCCACTCAGGCTTGTCTTGGCTAGTGATCTGCCAAGGAGAGAGTCCATTTTGAGCTTAACCACTTTGGTCCACTAAATGTAGCCAAGGAGTTTGTTAAAACTCATTGAAGCATGAGAAAAAGCCAAATACAGCTTGTTTCGAAATTAAGCAATACAGACAAACCCGAAACCTGCTCTTGAAGTGTTTTCAGTGTGTAAACTGAATGCAGTGCTGAAAGTATTTCATTTTAAGCACTACAGCATTGCTCGGTTTTCAGTAATCGTGGATGCAGAGCCTCATGTACACACTGTCACATGAGTGCTGAGGTGTGATGATCGCACCACAAAGTGTGAAGCCTGCGCTCTGTGTTTGGCTTTCCGGGAGAGACTGGGATGCGAGCGCTGTGGCAGAAGATGTCTGCGGAGGGAAGGGATGCGTCACTGGATTAGTGCCTGAGAATCTGTCCCTGCCTCATCTTGAGCCTGCTGAGACGCCTCCAGAAGGGCACAAGACTTGCCGCTCGATTCCCCTCCACCAAGCCTTCCACATGAGCCGGCCAAGCCTTACCTCTGCACCAGGATGAAGAAAGACAAGAAACCGCATGCTTTACTCTTTCTCCTCCTGCTTCACTACAGCTTGGGTAGGGTCCTGTTTGTCCTTTGTTTTCCTTTGTTGCATGTGGTTAAGACTTCTTGGCTCTTTCTAATCTACTAATCCTCTAACACACAGATCCATCGTAGAGTATTCTGTTCATGCTTCGTGTACTTAATTTGATTCAATGTGCAAATATGTTTTTGCTTGAATTTTAGCATTTAATCCAAATGTTGTTGTTTTTTTACTTTATCTCATTTGTTTCCTGTGTCCCTGCTTTCTTTTCCTGCTGTTTAGCAAGTCATTGAACAGTCTCGAGTTAAAATTGAATGATAAAAAAGTTTTTTTAGGAGTAGAAAAGAATGAGTAAAGAGACTCATGGTCCATTTGACCATGGCTGGTTTCACACATGTTAACCCACTGCTTTCCCACATTTGGTTATTTGTCTCAATGTTTGACTTCAGCTCAAATAACTCATGACATTGGGTTTTTCTTTCTTCCATGAAGGACAATCCGACTACGCTCCATATTTTTATGACAATGGCCCCAGCAGCACGAGTGGAAATATGGCTTTATTCAGTATCTCTGAGGATACACCAGTTGGTATGATTCACACTTTATTTCTACCATAAGCCTGGTGCTCTTTTAGGTGCACGTTAATCATATTTAAAGGTGTAAACATTACCAGCCAAAGTGTGAAATTGTCACACCTGTATTGAGGATCAAGCTTATCATCGTAATACCTTCAGGATTGTGACGTGCGTCAAGACTATGGGAATAAAATATTGTGGGCGGTGGCTCATCCACATTAACTACTGAACATATTGAGCACTGGGGATACAGAGACAGATTCTTTTTTTTGTACGTACCACGTTTTTGTTACATTTGACTCTTCACATTTCTCATTGTGGGTTGTTCCTAACAGGAACACAGTTCTACATCTTGAATGGTACAGATCCTGAGGGGGATCCGGTACGATTCGGTCTCACTTTTGAAAAGGGCTCCGCAGAATATTTCCGAGTGGAACCCAAATCAGGAAACGTGACTCTGATTCAGGAACTTGACAGAGAGGTGAGCCTTTTGGACTCTTGATCTGAAAGAAAAACAACATTTAAGCCAAAAGTGACAATGATGATCTTCCTCTTATAGAAACAAGATGAAATCTCTGTGCTTGTGAGCATAACAGATGGATGCAATAAGGTATATTTTTCCTGACAATAATATAATATTAATGTATTTCTTGTTTAATTGTTTGTTTTATGATAGATTATTCTAAAATCACTCTTCATCATTATATTACTGTGGATTTAAAAATAGAATGTTAAACAAAAGGCACTCCTTACTGTATGAACTGTAAGACATCTGCTGCATAAAAACAGAAGAAACCTATTTGACCGGTGAAGTCTTACACATTTCTAATGCTTAAAATCTGGGCTTCACAAAATACCCCAAATAATAACGCTACTTTACGATCACTTTGCCATTCAGTTATCTCTCAACAAGAGAGTAGGCCTCAAATCACTGACATTTGATGCATGCCTTTGGCTTTCTTGTCAGGTTGTTGAGACTGTCAGAGTGTTTGTAACGGACGCAAACGACGAGCCACCTGAGTTTCAAAACCTGCCTTTTATCATTGATATTCCAGAGGTGCAGTATTACATTTTTTTGAAAATCATGCTTAACAACACACATTCTGTCTCACATTTGAGTCAAAAACGGTATTATAACTGATATTAAAGCGGTGTTTAACATGATCGAATATCATCTCTTTACCAGGACACAGCCCCAGGAAGCAGCATCTACAGAGTCCACGCGGTGGACAAAGATCTGGGTTCAGGAGGCAGTGTTTCATATTACCTTCAGGTGATTTTACAGCTTCGTTTGTAATTCACATGATGCACAGCCGTGAACCTGACAGTCAACTACTTTCCTCACGAGCCTGTGCAAATGAATACAGATTATGCCGCCCGTGGCTATGAGAAACATGGGAGGTTTGTTTTAGCCACACAGTTGTCGAGTTCACATCGCTCAAAGTGTGGATGTGGAAGCTCAAGAGAAATGTTGCGTAAATGCGTAATCTATCGGGAAACAAATACTCAAATTGTAAACATTCTTTCAGCTGAGCTGTCTATTCTGTCTTTATTCTTTCAAGAGGCTGCAACGAGGATTTCGATGCAGCACGTGTTGAGAAAAACCGACCTGAGTTCACCAAGGCTCAAATGGCCAAAGCTTTTTCAGCCTAGGTGCACATGTCATTCAGTTTAATTCAGAGTTAAGTGTCAGTGTTGACTAATCACTTATGAGATCTTCATGGCTTTGGCCTCTTACCTCTCACACCCTGGAACCCTATTCTGAAATCTGCCTACAGGTTTATCCCCACCGTTACCATTCCTCTCTGCAATTCCCTTTTTATTGCTTTTTTAGCCTTTCCCATTTGTTCACAGTCCATTTCAGTTAGAAACATGTTCTATTTAGATTCACTGTAACCCTCATTGTGATGATTTCAGCTGGTTTGATGGGAAACTAACAAAGACCCTAGGTCAAACTGACACCCTGGGAGCTGATCTGCCATGTGGAGGGAGGAGAAGGGCATTCGAGTGATAGGGCAGCACATGAAGGGAAAGATTAATCGCATGCCAGATAGCAGTCTGGAAATGGTGTTACTTTAGTAGATTAAATTTAAATTACATTTGAGCAAGGCATTGACGGCTTAATAAGAGCTTAGGTTTGGTAAAGGGCAACAGCTGACAGCGCAGGAGTTCTGCTGCTGATGCATCGACTGTAGGGAAAAACTATGAGCACTATGAGGTTGATGTGAAATTAGCTGGATTGCTCATGACTGTTTTTTGTCTTTCTAAATGATTGACGTTTTGTTCCATTAGAATTCTGCACTTGCCAAGTTCACCATTGATGGACACAGTGGGATTCTCAGAGTGAAACCCGGCGAGACTTTGGACTACGAGACCACAGCAACACATTTTGTGACTGTGGTTGCAAAGGTGAGACGTCACCATTCTTAGGAGTGCCACCAGTTTTGAGATTCTTGCGTCCCCTGAGCCATATATTTTAGGCGGTTTGTGCATTTAGATGCAAACCTACAGAGTCTCAAACGTGAATGATATTAGCTTTATGTTTTTATTTTAATGGAGAAAATATATACATACAGAAATCCCAGCAGTATGCCCTCAAAAACCTCTCACTTAGTGTTGTTTTTTACATGTTTATTCTGGCACACCTCGAAAGCTGTGCAGCTGTTTCAGGCTGCCAAGTTTTTAATGAGCTGCACTGGTGAAGTGTTGAAAAGTGTTGCTCCCAGTGCTCCTATCACTTGGAGTAAAAGTTAGATTGCGAATGCTTGTTTTCACCTTTTTTCAGCATTCAGAGTAAGTGTGGCCGATGCCATATCAGACTTCTTTTAGGTAGCTTTAGTGTAAAATGGTGCATGGCATCGGCACACAATTGCAAAAAGAATTGGTTTTAGAACCAGTTCGTTCACTATTTTAAATGCATTAAAAAAATTGCTTTACTTTGCACAATTTTCCAGTTATTTCATGCTGATTAGATAAATTAGCGACTCAAAAAATGTAATTATCTATGTAAATTATCCTTCTACAAATGGGAACTAAAGCAAAACAAAAGTTATATGGGTTTTACCTAAGAATTGTCAACTTTATGGAAACAGTCACCGTCACTGTGGACACCCCCTACATGTGGCAGCCAGAAGCAATTGTCACAACAAAAAAAAATCAAAAGGTCAGAGGCTACTTTCATTAGAATTTGACAGTTCAAACAATTCATGTCACGGTTGCAACCTAAATACTTTAGTGGGATTTTCTTTGATTGACGGTATCTACTGTTTTCACCTGATTCATCAAACTATTTCATGTAAGACATTTGCATTTTCTCTGAACCATTGAAAGAGGGTCACATAAAGAGAAGAGATCCTTTTAGACTGAAAAATGTGTGTTCAGTCAGGGAGACATCTAATACTGCTGGACAGCAGCCCCTGAGGTACAAATTTGATCATCCCTTATCTAAGAACAGAGTAAAGGACTTGCTCAATCATTCGAATAGAGTGTTTTAACCTAAGTAGTTGAGCTCTACAGTGCTACAGCTTTTTTCAGTGTGTTTTCATCCTGCCCCAACTTTGTTGAGTTATTCAGTTGGAGATGACCTCAATAGTTTTGTTAAAATAAAAAATATTTTAACATATAATTCCTTTTATATTTTATCCTGGGGACAAAACCTTGGTTTGTTTCTGCTTCTGTAAATGTTTTAAACCCTACACAACACAATTTAGTTGTAGATCCAAGCAAAAGTGGACGTCCTTAATTGATTGGTTTGATTCTGCTTGCCTCTTTTTTTTCATTCATGACAGCTATTTGTTTACAAGCATGAAAGTATTTTTTCTTTTACATTTTAAACCCATTTAACCAGGTGTAATTTTGAATGCATTTTTTAATTAAAGTGTTTTAAGTTTGCTTCCTGACATTTGTTTTTCCAGGATGGAGGAGGAAAGTACAAGGGAAAACACCAGGTGTTGACCGCCACAGCGACGGTCACCATCAATATCCTTGATGCTCAAGACATGCCTCCATCATTTGTTGGAACGCCATACTTTGGTTACATCTATGAAGTCTCAGTTCCTGTAAGACCTCATTTTTCTCCGAGCACTGATGTAACATTGTTACTTTTGTTGACATACGATACAACTATGTTTTATTTAATTTCTAGGGTTCTGAAATATACACAGTGTATGCCAAAGACGGCGATCAAGGCAATCCCAACCCTATCCATTATTCCATTATGAATGGTAAAGACGAGGAAAATAACAATCGAAAAGCTAACTTGAAAAATACATATTTGGCGGTTATTTTAACAACATTATCCAATTTCATACATAATCTTTCTGTCTCCATCCTGCAGGCAGCGATGGTGTTTTTGACATAAATAGCACCAGTGGATGCATCACTCTGACAACGCACCCATCTCTGCTGAGAAATGAACTCTATGAAATTAAAGTCAAGGTACTCTTCATCTGTTCATCTTCTTATACATTCTCACTGGGAATTCATTTAATTACGGTTAAAAAATGTTGCTCTATGTGCTGATCAGTGTAATGTTTCAATGCAGGCATCAGAGGTTGGGCCATATGACCAAATGCTGGACTATGACATTACAACAGTAACAGTCCGAGTGGTGGATCTCAACAACCATCCTCCTACTTTTTATGGAGAAAATGGACCTCAAAGCAAATTTGAAGTGACAATGTATGAGCATCCACCAGCAGGGGAAATCCTCCGAGGCTTTAAGATCACTGTCAATGATTCTGATCAGGTGAATATACTCCCGAAATTAAACCCACATTTAATTGATTATCAGTGGTGAATGTTTTTTTTCTTTACTCATCTTAAAGTACCATAAATACCATAAAATACATGCTGATATATAAACAATGGACTTGTACTTATAGCAGTGTTTTGCTATCATATTTTTTTCTCAACATCTGGCAATATAAACCAAATTTACTAATATTTCTGAAACTCAGGCATTTATGTTGGCGGCTAAATTTATTCTTTCTGAATGTCCACCTGTTTACAGGGAGCTAACGCTAAATTTAAGCTCAGACTGGTGGGGCCCAACCGAGTGCTTCGAGTGGTTCCCCAGACAGTCCTGAATGAAGCTCAAGTGACCATCATTGTGGAGGACACATCTGGCATCGACTATGAAAAGGGATCAACCCTTTCTTTTAAGGTAAAAACTGGTTGCTAATGGTGTATGTCAAAGAAATGGGCAGTGGTAAAACTTAATCTCTGCAATATAATATCTTAATTAGCTTTTTTTGTATGATTAATTATTTATATAGAATCAAGATGCACGGGTTGTATTTGGGCTCGCTAACAGGGTAAACCCTCAATGCAAAACTTTGCTTGATCAAAATAAACATTCCTGAAGTCTTTATATGCCAACCGGTCCCAGTTATCCTCGAGTGAGCTTTCTATGTATGTTTTCAAATATCAAAATGTAAACACAATAATCTGAATGGCTAAATGCAGTTCACAATTAATTGTTTAAGCTTAGTTCAAGTGGCTGCTCTTTTTTTAGATTCTTACCAATTGTGTTTTATTATGAGATTGGCTTACTCTAATTAACTGAGTAATCGGCTGAACATTTCGGTTCTATTCCTGTCGCTTTGTTTGTGTCTCTCTGCAGCTGCTGGCAGTTGAGATTGACACCCCTGAGCGGTTCAGCGCTACGGCCGACATAGTGATCAACCTGCTGGACACAAATGACAACATCCCCACGTTTACATCAGAGTATTACATCGCCAGGGTGCCCGAGAATTCCCCGGGAGGCTCCAGTGTTGTTTCTGTAAAAGTGAGTCAGCCAGGACAAAGCTCAGCTTCAACACATACAGAGTGGTTATTTGATTAATCAACTCCTCAATAGATACATTTTGTTAAGTGAAGTTCATTAGATGAAAGCATGCCTCCATTACACACACAGCAATAATCTACCTGCTATGTTTACTTCATTACACAGTTTAATCAAGGTGATCTATCCTTATATCCCCTCTCAAAACTCCATACAAAAGCTTAAGACCTAAGTTGGTTATTCACTGCCAGCTCTAGTGACAAAAACAGCAATAAAAACAACAACTATGCACATATTTCTGTAATGTCTTCGTGTAATTTTGTAAATCTATGTACATTTATCAAACACTAACAGAAGCATTGACAGTATTTTGCATATAATCTCTGCCCTGTTTTTTTTTTTTAGGCAAATGATCCAGACACAGGGCCTTGGGGGATAGTCAAATACACAATTTATGGATCGGGATCAGATTTGTAAGTAAAAAGCCTCAGCACCTGCCAGTTTAGCTTCCATCAGACACAGTTTTACTTCTCCCATCAAATACAATTCACAGACTAAAAAGTTATTTTTGAGGTGAGACTTAAGACTGTTTGGTAAACTCAGCCAGGAGGACACTCGTCTGATTGATCTTTGTGTCTTTAATAGAACAGGAATGTGGCGAACAGGTTTGATTGGCCGCACGAAACAGGTCTCTTCAAAATGGCTGCAAGATGCTGGCTAATCTTCTAATTGGATTGAAGGGTTAAAAATAGATAGCCTGGCCCCTTTCACATAGCCAGAGCCAATTAACATGCAATGTGACAGCTGAAGCCTCAGAAACGGTTGCTTTGAAGAGCAAGGCAGCAGGCTGCAGGGGGAAAAGTGAAAATTTATGCTTGTCTGCAGGCAGAAACTCAAATTAATTGTGTGAAAGTTAACAGATTCACTTGTGAATTTTCACAGAGACGGAAAAGTCAGCTGGATAAGATGGCAGCAAGCCCAATGCTCAACAACGAAGCATTGAGAAAACATTGAATGTATTTGTTCAAGGTCATGTTGTGATATTTATCTGATTATTAAAATTGTTGCACCATTTTTCCGTTTAAAATGGAAACTTGGAACAGTCATAAAATGGGGGGCGGCGGGTAGCAGTCATGGCCCATTTGTCTCGAGAAGAAAGACATGGTCAAATTAATAATCCTCTTTATGGAAGCATATGACGGATGCCTCCATTTTGCTGCAAACATTCACAGGAAGTGATGTAGATATCACTTACGGTGGTTAATAGCATGGATGTATTCCAAACACCCGGTCTGTTGGCAAATGTGGCTGTGACTCATGCATTGTCTGATCTTATCTGCAGGTTTACCATCAACCCCTCATCAGGCCTCATCTCCACGCAGCCCTGGACCAGTCTGGACGCAGAGGTCCGATCAAAATACAACTTTTACGTCAAGGCTGAGGATTCTGAGGGCAAGTACAGCTTGGCAGAAGTCTTCGTCACCGTCCTTGATATGAATGACCATTCTCCGGAATTTGATGAGAAACTCCTGGAGAAGACCATGATTATTGGATCACCCGTCAAAGTAGAGGTACATCGTACTGTTTCATTGTCATCTCAACTGTCTGAAAACAAAAGGTTTTCAAACAGTACATATTAAAGTGAATCTTTCATCAAGCTTCTCTTCATTGCAGAGTGAAATTTGTGATGAGTTTTGGGAAAAATTTGTCTTCTTAAAGTCATAAGACTCATAAGAGTCATAAGAGTCATTAAACATGTTTTGGAGGTTGAATTGCGGTGGCTGTTTTTTCAAGTATTTCTGAAATGTAAAAAAATTAACTTGCTGGTGGTCAAAATGAAGAATCCGTTTCTATGTCTTTGATCATAAATCCTTTAGTGTTTGGATTTTGTGTGCACTTTGTGTACTGCAGCTCTCACATGATATTTAATCTGTTTATTTCATTATCTTAAATTTTTGTCATATACAATATATGATCAAACAACAAAAAGCAATATAGATGAAAAGCCATGTCAGCATGCAACATGTTTCCTGCTGGCTTCAATCTGGACGCCACACCCAAGATTTTCTTTATATGTCAGTGAGACTCAAAGCTATATTTTTGCTTCAGTAATGCACCAAAAAGTAAAGATGACATTTAAAACATAATCTCAGAATCATAATTGAGTCAATGCAAATGATTTGGCCATGTATTTGATATCCTAATATAAGTTGTCGCTTTGTACAGGCAGTGGATGACGATGCGGAGTCTCCAAACAACATCATCGAGTATTTCATCATGAAAGCAGATCCCGACAACGCTTTTGACATCAACGCAGACACTGGGGAGATCAAACTTAAGCCCTTCATAAAATCTATGGAGATTGTGCAGAACATCACCAAGCAGAAAGACTGCAAGTGGTCTTTGGTTGTCGAGGCCAGGGACCGAGGCTCCCCATCCTTCAGTACGACCGCTGTGGTCAACATTGATATCACAGAGGCGGTAAGACTTTCTCTGACCTGCACCCTGCTTGCAGCGCTTCTTATTGCACACCTGAGCAGTAGATGGATTTATTTATTTATTAGACAATAGGTTTAGCTGCCATGCTACAGTAGATGAAGTCAGCATGCCTTCATCCATTCACCTGCCTCAGCTTCTTTGAAGGATAAAACAGGTTGCCCGTTGGTGGATGAAAAGAATGGGACAGGGATTTTTTTATCACCTTAAAATGTATTATTTTAGTATTACTTCATAATATTCTAATTCATTGATAACCTTTTGGACAAGAACAGAGTTGAAAGCATTTTGGGCAGCCCACATGTGTGTAGGATCAGTTTGTGATAGTTTTGGGGCCTTCGATATAAAGCTGTATTCAAGGCTTCAGGTTCAGCTCCTCATTTACAATATAGGAAATCTTGTTTACCTCTTTTGGAGGCGTATCCCCATGACAAACTAATATGAAAAGCTGGAACCCAACCTTTTATTTAGCCTGTTGAATTAGACATGAGACATCAACACTTAAAAAAAAAAAAAAAAAAAAAGAAAAGAAAATTTTTTTTTTACTTGATCTGATTAATGTGTGCTTCATTGATGTGCCTGATCGTTTAAAATCATATTTTTTACATTTTACTCTACAAATACGTTAACGTTTTCAGTATCAATTCATAATTCTCTTTTTATATTTTTTACCATGCACTCATTCTGTCATATTCATGATGACTCAATGTTTTTGGTTCTGTTTCTGTGTTGTGTATCGTGCTTTACAGATCAAAGGTCGAATTATTTCATACTTCATGGGCCTAAGCAAGCGTCCGCTGACGGTCTTTGGAATTTGTGTCAGCATTGTCACATCCTTCATTTTACTGACAGTCTGCATATCTACAATCCTGTACTGTCATGCAGTGAAAAAATCCAGAATCAACCCTGAGAGCAACTATATAAAAGTGGTGCGCAGAGTCAAATGAGACACAGCATCGTCTTCACTGCTCAGCAGAGAGCTTCGGCTGGCTGTTGTCTGTAAAAGAGTACTGGAGCACATTTTATGAAAAAAAGGCAGAACATTTTTATTATATTTATTTAAATTCGTTTTTTGGATTGGGCAATCTTAAAAAGAAAGAACATTATTTTCTAAATATTTTTTATATACTTGACTACTTGAATACTTTGGTAATGTATATTTTTCTACAGAATGGAATATATAAATTCTATAATCTAAACATCTTTTTTAAGTGGAGCATGACTTTGGATTCAAGTCACTTTGTTACTCTCAATTTCCACCCACAAACACCTCTTTTGTGGTTCCATGAACTTTCATCCTTGATGTTCACCCCTAATCATCCACAAACAAAACCATAAAGCACAGCACTGCCAGACGCATTCCCAACAACCTGTGTCGTGCCTAGCTTTTAGCTTTGCGCCAGTAGTCCCATACTTTAGAAAAGAGTAAGAAAAATAACTGAGTATATGTGTGTGTGTGAATAACTGATAGAGATGTTTGGGCCTCCTCTGCCAGTGCTCTGTGCATCCATTTCTCATGCTTACATGCTTTGGACGAATGACGTATAAAGGCTTGAATATAAATTCAAATGATTCTATTTGTGCTCTTTTACAGACTCCTCTCAAGGGGCCTATGGCGGCCTTTTTAATGAAAAGTAGGGACAATCCTTTGAAAGCTCTAGGCATGGTCACTTTTATCATTACAGTATTAGTAGGAGTGACAGTCATGATCTCTACGGCTATGTTTATGCGCAACTCAAAGTCCAACAGGATCATGCCAACACGGCGCATCATTAAGAAGCGACCCAGGGACCATCAGCCCTGGACCTTCAGGATGCCTGTGATCAGGTTCAGCAGCCCTGCTGACAAATTCCTCGTCAGTGATCCAGAGAGCACCCCCCAGGGGAACAACAGCACCCTCCGGCCAAAACCTCCACCCCCTATTGCTCCTTGTCTGCCTCCTCCACCTCCATCTAACTCGCGACCCATGGAGAGGCCCAGGGCAGTCCCGACGATATCTGGTGCACTGGCTTCCAAAGGCTCCAAGAAGGCAAAATCTGGCCGCCGCAAAGAGGGAAACATCAGCTCTGCTTTAGTGTCTGAGCTTAAAATGAAGCTGGAGCAGAAAATCAATGAAAACAACCAAGGTTATTATTAACCCAAACTACGCAAGCTGACTCATTCTTTGACAGCTCTACTGCTCTTAACCCATCTTGAACTCCATGTAATGATCTGGAAGATCATGCATTCGAGTAAACTGTAAAAAAACAGAAGGTTTACAGAATATTATGTCTTAGGATGAGACATTAACGTGGGCTGAACGGCAGTCGGCCTTGTTTCGGTAAGGACCACACCGCCATCTTGAGGAGGATTACATCATCTTAAGCAAGAAGCATCACTGCATCACTCATGCTTTGTCCACAGAAAAGACTACAAGGACTAACTGTGTATAAGACATTTACGACACTTCCTGAAAAGGTTAGTGCTCACAACCCGGCAGTGTTTTCAACACAGTGTAGGATTTTTAAGCGTAAATCCAGAATTCTCGCTCATATGAGCACGCACCTGGATGACGTGTTCATGAAAGACAGACAGCTCATGATGAAGTGCTAAAAGACCTGTGTGTTGATATTTTTACTGTGTTACATCAGCTGCTTCAAAGCTGAGAAGTTGCTTATTTGTATGATTACAATGTGCCACTGTAGTAACACAAGCCTGCTTTTATTAATAGAGAAATGCTTTTATATAAATGTTCATTGGTCAATTTAAAATGTACAGCATTGAATTATTTGGATTATTTTAAAGCTTACACATACATATATATTTATATATACATATATACATATATATGTATGTATAGACATGTACATAAGATTTCAGGTGTTATGTGAAACAGTAACTATAAGATAAAAATTTAAAAAACCCATTAACAAACCCACAAGTGGGATGTATCTGGCAGCAATTAGTCATATGCTTGAAAAAATTGCATTGTTATGTGTTTGTAACTTGCTTGGACATTTCAAATAAATGTTTATATGTAGAGACATATTTGAAAATAGGATATGTGTCAAACATTTGGGATCTAACTATATCTTAACTAAATGAAATAAGTTAAGATCAATGATATATCATTAACATGAATTACACATGCCTGGTTCTTCTAAGTAACATATTTGTACCGTCTTTGTACTTTGTCTTGATTTTAAATAAATATTTGAAAATATTTTCATTTGTATTCCATTTTATTCTAATACACGTTTATTTAATTAAACAATTATATAGGTCAATAATGAGGAAATCCTTCAGTATCCAAATGTATTGGTCTGATTTGGGCATTTTTCTGTGCCTCCACATTTCAATAATTCATCATTTTCATTTGAAGGCTAAACATGCCTTTCACTTTCCTATTACTTTTTTATATATATAGTTTGTACATGTAATATTAATAATGATAATAAATAATACAATCCTTTCAAATCTGGGTTTACATGCTCTGATGGACAAATTTTAAAAAAGGATGACAGAATAAAGCAGATTTTAAGTATCTGTAATAAAATGTATTGTGCCAAAACTGTTTAATTCAATCATGTAACTGAAATAGATATTTTCTCAAGAGAACCCAATAAGAAAAGCGACTAAATAGGGTTTAAATATAAAAATAGTTTTATGCAGAGTTTTGTGACCTAACTTGTAATAAGTAAAGTGTCTGAGAACCTGTGCAGCAAAAAAAATTGTAAAACATACCTCTGTTCTTCATACTTACATTCACACTTCAAAGACCTAACCTGTGTATTTACTGTGCAAACACAATGAGTTTGCAGTTTTCATTAAATGGAAATATCATGCCCTGTTGACTAGGATTCAGACAGAAAATCACTCTAATCTTCTTATGACGTATGTATAAATTCATGAGGAAACGCTCCTTATGTAACAAATCCTTTGAGTGATTGTACTGGAGGTCTCTGTAAGTCTCTGCATTTGCTTTCTCTTTAATCCACATCAATAACATTTCATTTTATCACAAGACCGTATATTTAGGTTCTGTAGAGTGCATACAGTGAAACATTTCAACCATGAGTGCAACACCTATAAACTTGCATAAAATTTCAAATATACACTCAGAATTCAGAATTTGGTAGTTCATCCAAAGCGACTTACAAAGATAAAAGACAAGTACGTTTATATATATAAATAGAAAATCATACATTGTTGTCTGAGAATTTACTGCATCCACAGAATTATCCACAGTAAATCACTAGTGCTGTATAAAAACTTAAAAAATATACTTAATGGAAATAGACTTCTTTTTGTACTTACATAAAACACTCTCTATGAGATGGAAGAAAGGCATTTTAATTTTGAAGGACTATTTTTCTTTCAAAATTTATCAAGTTTGTGCCAATGCATTCTTTCAACATTTCATTATAAGAGTGTCATTACATCTTTAAGCAATATTCTAAACAATTAATCAAACTAAACTTGTTATATTAGAACATCATGTTAGCTCCATAAGAGAAGAAGAGAAGAAGAGAAGAGGCACAGACTGGAGCTACATTTAAAACTGACATGATTTAGAAATGAATGTATATGTACATTATCTGACTAGTACAGATTAGTACAGATGAGCAGCACTTCCTCCTTTGCCCCTATCTTCAGACTTCCGCCTCTTTACTTGCTTTTCCTTTGAGTCCCTGCACAAGGCTTCATCGCTGGCTGCCTGCAGGCTGTCGAAGGTGCCCTGCCTGTCTGGTCCCTGCAGGTTATCTCCATGCATCCTTCGCTTCCTCCACAGATCTATGCAGCGGTCCAAGCAGGGGAACCTGGCCTCTGTGGTGCATGCATACATACCAGCCGGCACAGCCAGCACCATGGCGCACACAATGACTATTATATGAATGAGCTTTTCTCTCTGCTCCAGCTCACTCATGTCGCTTCCTGTGACGAACAAAATACACTGGCCCTCCCGGGGTGGGTGGTTCTTCAGAGTGACACACACCTCGTATTTAGTTACAGGAAGCAAATCGCTGACTGAGTAGCTGTTGATGCCAGGGCCAATGTAGATCATCTCTTTCTTGGGTGCATCATACTTGCCAAAGTGGATGGTGAACCATGTTTCTGCAGGGTTTTCTGTGGCTGCATACCACTCCAAGGTGATGCCGTAAACTGTCTGCTTGGCTATGCGGATATCGATGTGGACGTTGTTGTCGGAGGACAACATAGGGACAGGTGGAGGAAGAGGAATGGAGGAGTTGTAGGTGCTGATGTCTAGTGTGATGCCGACAGAGGAGTTTCCAATGAAATTGTTAGCCATGCAGGTGTAGAGTCCTCGGTCTGCTATGTGAATGGAGGGAATCACCAGCTGGGAGGAGACCGTTTCCTCATCGATCTGAGTCTGGGCAGCTGTAAACAGACAAAAGTAGCATTTGGGAAAACTGCACACAAATCTGAGGATTGGTTTTGACCAAGGACAGTCAGGCAGTGTTTCTACAATATTTCGAGGTGTACCCCAAAAAGTGCCAGAATGGTTGGTAGTGATAAAGCAGAAACTCACCGGCAAATCCTCGTATAATTTTCAGGCTGTACATCCACTGCACGGTTGGGCCTGGTCTGGCCTGGGCCACACATGTCAGGGTTGCGTTTGCTCCGAGAGGCAGAGTGATGTTTGTCTCTGGGGCCGAGGCCACTGGCTTCATGCATGTTTTTAACTGGATCTCGTGGAAAAACATCTTAGATTTGGAAGGTGGGCCTGAGCACACCATGTAAGAGTTCATCAGAATGATGGGAGGACTGACCTCCCTAATGAATTCAACAAAGCCTTTGAGGCGGCAGTCGCATAACCAGGGGTTGTCATGCAGTGCCAAAACTACATTAGACACTATGCCTTCTTTCCCCCATGTTTTCTCTGCTGTCTGGTACAGAGGCCAATTAATAAAAACTTCTTTTGATATAATGCTAAGCTGGTTGAAGGATAAATCTAAATAGGTCAGTGCAGGTAAGTGTCTCAGAGCATGTTCTGGTAGCACATCCAGTCGATTGTGCTTCAAGTCCAGAATCTTGAGTTTAGGTGTGTCCTGGAATCCCGTCCATGGTACGGACGTAAGCTTGTTACCTTGTAGCCTCAGCTCAGTCAGGTTACCGAGTCCCTCGAGGCTTTTGATGTTCATCAGGGTGATTTCATTGAAATTCAGCCAGAGAAACTCCAAGCCACTAACTCGAGAGAAAGAACCTCGAGGCAACTCAGTTAGGTGGCAGTTTTCAATTCGAATTTTAGTAAAGTCATGAGAGATGTCCTCTGGGATTCGTCCCATGGAGGTTTCCATACATAGCAGAGATCTAGATTTAGAGACAGAACATTTGTTGTCAAGACAAGCTGAATATGCATAGTCTTCCATCTGTATGTAGCTTATCATGTAGTACATACAGCATTTCCCCCAAATCATTGATCACATTAGAAGGTTTCAAACATTTTGCTCTTACAGCTTACGCTTAATGCACCATTGAAGCTATTCAAAACAAGGTCACAATTACCGCATGACCAGCTTTTAAAGGTGACTATAGATTTAGCGTGACTTACCTGCCCAGGTTATCATCTGTGCAAGTACAACCTGACAGACAGGTTGAGAATCCAGGTTTAATGATAGAAAACACCAAAGAGATACCAAATGCGACACAAAAGGCATCCATGTTCCTGGATGAGCATGTGAAATAGGCCTCTGAGGGCAGGACAAGCCTATCCACTGCACGAAAGAAAGCCTATTAACCTAATCTTCATTGACGTAATGCTTAAGACATCAAATGACATGTGAGACTTGGGAAGGTGTATTTATAGTGGTGGTCTACATTGTCCAGAAAACCTTACCATCAGCTCAAAAAACACCCAAGTGGTAGTTGTTCTACTAAGTGAAGTAGGAGAGTTTATAAATCCCCCGCACATGAATAAAGTCATATATATTCATGAAATGCTTTGTGTCAGTTTGATTAAATTCATTTGTCCCCTGCTACAGCACCAACGTAGCGGGAGACCCATCTGTGTTAAGTGGGCCGGAGTCCGCCGGGCTTAACGGTGCTGGGAGGGAGGGCAGCACTGAGACAGAGACAGATGTCTGGAAAGGACTGTAATCTGACCTCAATAATCTGAACACTGTTTGTCTGTCAGGTTGGTAATGGCCGAGTCAGCATATAAAGAGAGTAAAGGTAAATAAAATGTCTCCAGCTTTGAGATTCAGTCTTGGAAATATTCTCCTCAAATTGATTTTGAATGGAATCAAAGTTTTTATTTAAGTGGCAGATGGATTAACCTGATGTATGGCAATGTGGGTTACCTCTCAGATATCTTATCATTTGTAGAGACCAAGTTGGAGTACATTTTTAAATGTCTTAGTCTTGTCTGCTTGGATATATTTCCCTGAAAAAACACACTAAATAACATGGAAGACTTTTTTCAATGTAAGCCCAGATAGACGCATACTTTAAGCACTCATACTCAACATATGCAAAAGATGTAATATTTCTCAAAGAGCTGGAAATGTCATCGTGATGGTTGGATGGCTAAAATGGGGGATAAAAACAGCTTTAAATAACATGGAGAAATGCTACTCCTCTGGCATGGGAGGGAAAAAGCTAATAGGCATTAATTATTATAAAAATATTTATTTTCAGTCATTACATTCAAACATACATATATTTCAGGTTACAAGTAATTCCGTGTTATAAAATTAATAGTTTATTAGGTTTCTGAGCCAACAGGTAACCTGGCACATTAACATCATACTGACATACAAAAAAAGACTAAACAGACTGCTGGTTCTCTAAACACTTTTTGTTTTCACCACAAAGCAGAAGTTACATCCCAACACACAAAAAAAAACAATTGACTGGGTTTATGAGAGTTGTGGGTATCAAGAAAATGTTATCTGCAAAACATAACCTTTAAAAGTGGAAAACAAATAGAAAATAGCTCTTTATCTCTTGTACACCCATATTAAAACCATCGTCATTGTGTTTATGTTCCCTTTTGTTTTTTTGCCACCAAATGAGCGGTTGAAGTTGTTCTCACATGATCTCATAATCTCATGAATCCTACGCGGACACAACCATCAGTGTTGACTGAGAGCCCTTAAAGGTGGATCATTTGAGTCCTGTGAGTCTCTGAGCATCTTTGTGCTCTACCAACCCCAGTTATAACAAAGTGCATGCTCCAAAAAAAACAAGCATAGTTCGGTTTGGTTTTAACAGAAGTACTCATTCGGTGGTCCTTCAGTCCTGGCTAAGGCCTCTGAATCAACGCTTGACCTCGCTGACAGCAACCTGTTGGATTCATCAGGAGTCAGCCGGGTCAAATACTCGCCCTCCATCCCTTTAGCTTTGCCCCCGGGGCCGAGAGTTTCAAACGTGACGTAAGAGTCCTGCATTTCTTTTGTTTCTCGCCCCAGCAGCTTCTGACAACGTTTCTTGAGCGCCCCACAGCAGACAATCAGCGTTAGGGGGACAGCGATAACACACGCCACAGTTATCACCACTACATTAATGAGCTTCTGAGTCCCACTGGCGCTGGCGGCCTCGTCTGTTGAGAAGATTACACACTGCTCCTTTTTGGGGATCAGACCTTTGACGCAGACACAAGCAATGTATTTTGTTTTGGGGACCAGGCCCTCGATAGTGATCCGGTTCCTTCCGGCACTTACGTTGATGCGTCGCATGTCCCTTTCGCCAAACACAGCGTACAAAACGCTGAATTCTGTAACGTTTGTCGCTGTGGGAGCTCGCCAGTTCAGGGAGACGGTGTGGTCGGTGTCTCCGATCACCTTCACCGATCGCACCACCCTCTTCTCGGGAGCTTGCTGTAAAGACGAGGCATTGGCAGCCAAGTTACTCAAAATCTCCTCACCCACCTCCATCCCCTTCTTGGGGTCTGACACTTTGCCTTGTCCCTGAGAGCTATCATCGGAAATGCTGTAGCTCTCAATCTCATACTTCCCAGTCACCCCTTTGCCATTGAGTGGTTCAATGATGGGCTGGGCAGCAGTGCTGGTAGGTGGGGGAACATATCTGGCTATGAGTTTCTCCTGGTAGGCCGCTTTCCCAATGCCACCCGCCTTCTTTCCTTTCACTCTCTTCGAGACACCACCGACTGCTTCCTCTGACCGCATAGAGTCTGTGATCACCAGAGAGATAATGGCATCTGCCGTGCCCACAAAATTGGTAGCTTTGCACAAATATTTCCCAGAGTCTCTGTAGGAGACGGCAGGCACACTGAGAATGGACCAAATGATGCCTTCCTTTGAAATCTCTTCTTGAACTGAAAAACAAAAATAGCTAGGGTTAAACAGATTGACACAAAAGCAGGAACGCTAATCTCATTGACATTTGGGCTTTTACACAAATAAAGCTTAATCTAATCTTAGACAAGCAAAACTCACCTGTGCCGTTCATTTTCTTGCCATCGACACGGCTCCAGGACAGCTCGGGAATGGGGACCCCCACGGTTCCGCAGCGCAGCAGGACGTTGTTGCCCAGTGAGCTCCGAACACGAGCCACGGCCGTGTGGACCCGAGGGAGCTCGCACCTCTGCAGCTCCGCCTCGGTGAAGAAGACCCCCGACAGGTTCTCTGGATCGGCACATTTCAGCCTGGTGTCGATAAGAGCCATGGACGATGACGGGGACTTCTGAAACTGCACCAGATCGTACAGACGGCAATCGCACATCCACGGGTTGTCATGGAGACCTGCAGAGGAACCAAGATTGAAATAGTCCTGTCAGTTAGCACAGACCCGAGAGATAAAGGAGAGCAGAATTTGTCTGGCAGCGTGACACACAATAACTCTAACAAGATTAATCCTGCACTGAAAGGGGGCTGCTTTAAAAAGAAAACTTTCTACGGTCTAAAAATGCCACAGCTTGATCCTCACCCAGAATTAGTTTGGAGGATTCTGAGTCTTGGGAGGGTTTCACACTCAGCCACATGGTGAGGATCTCAGCAGGAAGGGTCGTAAAACTGTTGCTGGATAAATCCAAATAGGTGATGTTTGATATATACGTGGCGGCTGAGGCGGGGATGGTGGAGATCTTGTTGTTGTGCAGGTCCAGGAGCCTCAGAATCGGCATGTCGGTCAGGGACTCCCAGGGAAAGGAGGTGAGCGAGTTTCCGTCCAGCCTGAGCTCATCCAGGTTGTAGAGACCCCGGAAACTTTCGGGATGCAGAGAATTCAGTGCATTGAAAGACATCCAGAGAATCTCCAGATTGTTGAGGTAGTAGAAGTTATTGCTGGTAATGCGTGTAATAGCTGTCCTCTCTATGCGTATTTTCGATGTCTCAATGGGGAAATTTAGAGGGATCAAAGCAATCGCTGGATCATTGCAAAGAACACTCCTGCCAAGAAAGAGAAAGAGAACAGTGTTTATAATGCTGCGTTACATAGGAACGATTTACAAACCACTTTCCTACAAGGGTTTACAGAAATGGATAACTGTAAAACTACATACATGTGAATGATCTATCAAATGAAAAATAACTCATCAGTTTGAGGGGGAAGATGCAGCCTAACCTATTGTTCGGTAACAAGCAAAGGAGATTAAAGAGCAAATTAATCCCTGAATTTACAGACTAGGTGAATACAGGAAATATGACATCAAATCAGTTTTACACACTCTTCAACCTAAAGGCTGCACACAAAAAGGAAATAATTTTTACCTTGCTTTAGATCCGTCGCTTAACTTGTGAAAGAAGCAGCTGCACTGTGAGGGACATGTGGAGCTCAGTGAGGGGAGCAAAACTACAGCCATCCAAAACAGCGCACTGGCGTGTCGACTCATGATTTCCCCCCGCAAGCAAACGAATCTCTGCTCAACTAAGACGAAGTAGAAAAAAATATATAAATGTAAACTAACAGGCGCTGAAAAGCGATCTAACGGAGCATCGGACGCATCGCGGTGGTTTGCAGGCGCGCAGCTATGCTCTGTGACTGGTCTGAATCCTCAGATAAAAGGGATAGGCAGGGATTAAAGGAGGACTTGGGTTATTTTCATTCACACGATTAGGCTATTCTTTCCCTGAAGCTGATAGGCTGCACACATTTCACTTTCTTTCTCAGAGAAGCACTTCCCAAAAAGTTGATTGGCTGGCTAAAAATGATAAGTAATAAACTGTGCTGATCATCAGCAGTTATATCAATTTGAGACTTCGTGTAGACGAATTCAATTCCACACGTCTATCTCTTATGAGCATCTTTATCTCGTATATTCTTCCATGCTGTCCTAATTAATGTGGAAGTGGGGATTGTTTCATCCAGACAACAATGGTCAAATGCTGCCATTTTTTTTTTACCTGTTACAACAGTAAAACAAACAAAAAAACAAGCAAACAAACAAAACCAATATAAAAACAGATGGATGTCCTACTATTTTCTGTGTTGACTCAGGTTGTACTGCAGACTAACCAACACCACCATAACAAAAAGGAGGTACATCGCATTAAAACAACCACTAGATGGCAGCGTGTATTGGATTTGAGTGGGTTCATTTCTAAGAAAACACAAAAACCTCTTCATCTTTCTAAATACAAATAAAGAAATTGACACAAATAAGCGATGGGCTGCTAGGAACAAAGTTAGAATAGGGCCATGTGCAAGGTTGTTTTTATATGTGCAGACACACCACCGTTTCATCCATCGACTTAGGTGTCCCTTTACGCTCGATTAGGTCATAGGTTATTGGAAAGCAGCTCAGCAAACACAAATACCGATTCTGCTGAAAATGGTCAGATGCAAAAAAATGGCCTCTGTGAGAGAGCAGCCAAAGTAAAGAAGAACTTCATAAGACTGTCAGTGATCATTTAGAATTATTTCCTCTTCTTAATTAGTTTTGACAGCGAATGCAATACAAAGGCAATCTCCTGATTTAAGCCTAATAAGTTAGTTACAGTATATTTTTGTGTTTATATATCTTGTTGAAACTATGGCCGCTGGCTCTGACATAGTTTATCAGTAATATATGTTCTGCTCCAGTCACTCAGTTTTTTGCAGGTGCAGAGGTTTAAAGATACAGCCGTCCCGGGGGATGTCAAATCCTTTAATCCAGTCATCTCTCTGTCTCATATTATTACAACTATGTTCCATTTCTTTCAGGAGGGCTGTCCCAGAGAGGCCGACTTCAAGCCCTGCACCTGTCGCACACACTACACCATCCCCCTCCGTGACCTCAGTGTTACACGTCCGGTTCAAAGGTGAGTTGATGGTGCCGCATCAACAGAGTGATGATTCATTAAGTCAATTTGCTTGACAGGCTTCCCTGTCATTGTCAAGGAAATGGATGGAAATTCCAAATCTGTTGATGATCTCTCTTCTCAAGCATTATCCCAACAATCTACGGCTCCTTTAAGCAACACTTTTGTCTTCTGAAAATATTAATGATGAAAGGACCCATACAGCTGACGTAAAGGCTGAAGATATGCGGGAGGCTGAGATGATATTTAAACTCCAAGGAAGAACAATGGACAAATGCAACCAAAGTATTTAGATTGAGAGTGAATGGCTAACTAAATGTGTACAGTATATTGAAGCTAATGTATTCAGGATTAAGTCAAGAAGTTGACAGTGGTTTGGGTTCAAATGTACTAATGTTGCAATACGGGGAAGTAATAGTAAAAACATTTAACTAACCTGACGTCACTCTGATAATTAATTTGCATCTGTATGCCTTTGTAGAAATAAGAAAAAACACACTTGGTTAACTTGTTCTGAACTTTGGTACAAATGCACAGCGGAACCTTTGTTTCATTGCAAAACCAAAAGAATACGTTGGAGTCTTGAACCATTTTTCAGTAGCCGAATGTTTAAACGATGCATGCTTGAAAAACCTTTAGCAACTGGGCATGACAATCAGGTAACAATTTTATTATTATTCATAGTGAAACAGAATCAACATATACTGCAAAAAGATGAGTCAAGGAGTTAAACGGGATAATGCTTTAACAACATTTAGCTCACTGGGTTGAGCAGGTGGCCCTCCAGGGGAAGCTCCCCTCCTCTGCAGGAGGTCTGGGTTTGATTCCAGCCCATGGCCCGTTCCCCTTCTGTGAGCTCGGGTCAGACCAGTTCCAGTTTCATCACCCTCAGCTGCGGTAGCTTAACAGATTGCGTTATTGAATCTCATTGATTGTGAAATTTGGAACAGTGCTGCTTTATGTCACAGCCTGGTCTCACAACACAGCTTTTGGTTTCAAACAAACTTGCAACTCGCTGGATTTTTGTCTGTGTTGGGGACAGCAGACATAATATTCTGAATCAGATGCTACCAGTGAGATGGTTTCTGTCTTTGTGGCAGCAAATCCAGCCGTGTGCAGTGACAATGCCGCTCTCTTTTGTTGTACAGTTTCAGAAAAGGGTATTATAAATCCATTGGGACACATTGTTACTACATAGTTAATGAGTTTGCGGTAATCTGTGCACAGATTAGTGGAGCAATCAGACTCTGCCCAAATGTTACATTTTAAAAGGCTCAGGCTGCTGCGAGAGCCAGAGCTCACTTTTCTACCGTCCTCGTTTTTGCCAGGGTTATCTAAGGGACAGATCCATGTCTATAGGAATGAAGTGCTGATGGTTTGTCCAAAGTCCAAAGCTATTCTTCTTCTTATCATCTTAAATGGATTGTTCAGTCTTTGTGCTAACATCAAGCAGCGTTGGGCTCCTTCTTTTCTGCGTTGGCCTGTTTGTCTGACAATTTAAGTAGCTTCTGCCAATAAAGCAGGTCTTTTGGAAGAGTTAAAACAGATTTCTCAAAGTAGCAGAGGTTAAGATGGAACTGAGTGAACACCATTCAGGTTTTCAGCTGGATTTGTGCAAACACAACTGATTAAAAATCTCATGTTGAGGATTGATTGGGCCCTAACTTGAAAAACTTTGCTTGGGAGGACAAATGACGGAAACAACTCTCCCACTGCTGAGCAGAGCGGTGAGATGATCACATTTTTAGGGTTGTTGAAGCCAGTGATAAAAAGAATGTCTAATCCACTGAGGACAGAATGAGCCTTACCATCAATTTCCTAACACACACATGGTTAAAAGCCCAAAAGATATATGATAAGAAATATTTGATTATCCACAAATCCTTTGATTATTCTTTTTTAAAATGAAAAATGAAAAGAAGAAAAAGGAGGAAAAGAAACTGAACCCTAACCCTGACCCTGAAGCTTCTTGCCTCTCAGTTACCAAACACCAACCAAGCTGGGGTTCTGAATGAGAGTCCATTGTGTCATTAAAGGACAACATTTCCCATGTTCCACTTCTATTTCCTTATCACACACAAGCCGAAATAAGAAAAGTAGTTCAAAGGTGAAGTTAGTTTAGGCTGTCAAAAGATTCGGAACCCCGTTTGGGATCTAGTTCCAAAAACCGACTGTTTGCATCAAAAACATTTAACAGCAAAGGAGGGTTACTATTTCTACGAAAAAACGACTTGCAGACAGTTTGCAGCGAGTGTGCTCGTTAGGACATTCCTCCGAGGATTGCATGGGGGGGTTAACCGAGATTAGTTCTTTTATGCTTTTTCACGTGAAAGAGCCTTTATAAGGGGAAAGTTGGGAGGAGACGGTTGGTCAACAGGCAGCGAAGTGAACGCCGTGTGTTTTGTGCGAAGTTTGGTTTGGACGTCCAAAGATGGGAGCGTATACTTTACCGGATGGATTCACGGACTTTGACATGTTTTCCTTTGGCTCTGCACTTCTTGTTGGGGGTGAGTGGGCCGTGCAGAATGGAGCCTGTTGTGCAGAAAATAAAAGACACCGTTCACTGTGAAAGCGAAAGTCCACCTCATGCTGCCCAATGCAAAACAATGCATGGATGTCTGCTTTCATAAGGATGTTTGGAATGTGCGGCTCTAAAACCCTGCTAAACACCCAAAATTGCATTTTTATTTATTCACTTTTTGTTATGCAATGTTTAGGATCAGTCGTTGATTAGTTATATGGGATTTTCAAATAAAACAGACTTGTAATTCTAAATTTAAACTGGAACTTCTAACTGTTATCCGCTTACAGGTTTGCTGGGGTTCTTCCTCAATGCCATCAGCATCCTGGCCTTCATCACTGTGAAGGAGATGCGAACACCCAGCAACTTCTTTGTGTTCAATCTAGCGCTGGCCGACCTCAGTTTGAACATAAATGGACTCACAGCTGCCTATGCCAGCTATCTCAGGTATCAAACTGAGGACATGCACTTTTTTAGAATAACTTCAAGCTCCAGGCTCCATTTGTCACGTACTGTTATTGAACCCTTTAGCAAAATTAGGTCCAGTATTGTCCATTTAAAGATAAATGTTTTTTTTAGGTAAATCTCATCAAGATGTTGTGGAAATTACTAAAACTTTTAATTAACCTGCTCTTACTACTTTGTGGCTGTAAAAACCTGATTGGGACAAAAAGATATATTGCACCTTTCAAAGGACTGGTGGCTTCTTTGGCAGTATTCAAACACAAATATTATCTGGAGCCTGAAAATAGTATTAAAATGTATTAAAGTGTATTAGTACTCATATTCAATATTAGTATTAAAGTGTTAAAATTGTATTTTAACTTAAGAGCATGTAAATACTAACACAGAAGTACAAACTTGTAAAGTAACAACAACTGGTTTACAACCCAAAGTTGTGCTGGGGCTTTGATTCACAGATCACCAACAACAGCCAAAAAAAAAAAAAGGTTTTAGGTTTTAGGCTAATCCAAAGTAGTCATTGATCCTTTGTTAAAAACACAGTAAGCTGGAGTGCGACACAAGTTTTCTTTGTTTTCTCTAGGTACTGGCCTTTTGGTCAAGATGGTTGTGACTTTCACGGTTTTCAGGGGATGATTTCGGTGCTGGCCTCCATCAGTTTCATGGCTGCGGTCGCGTGGGACAGATACCACCAGTACTGCACCAGTGAGTAACAAACACAACCATTTAAGATGAAGTTGCTGCCTACCACTGATCCAGTTTCTTGACCCGTTCAATCAAAGTTTACCTGACAATCAATCAGATATCTGTTATTATTACACTCTTTACATGTGATGCAGACTGCATTTCTCCTGGTATAGCCTGTTAGATCGGACACTTGCACTCATTTTTGCAAGTATGTGTGTTTTAACATCCACAGGCTATTTTGTTTTAGTCAGCACTACAGACCGGTGCCAGCAAAATAAATTCTGAAATTAGTTTTTCCCGTCCATGGGTTATTTAAAAAGATTAAAGGCTTTATCATGCATGTCAGTGCATTTGGGACACAGTCATCTCGTGAGGATTCATGAGATTCTGCAGTGCATTTGGTCACAAATAATTGGGATGAGATTTCCTAAAGTTTCTAAGAAAAGCTGGCAACAATGTTTTAGATTGTAGTGAAGGAAGGGATCATTTATCTAATTACTTAACTTCTCTCAGCCTTACTGCACTTAGATCTATTTTGGATGGGAACAGTTTTGAATTGGGTTTGCCATAGCTTTGTCACTGTATTCAGTTCTACGTTGTGTGTAAAAGCACAAGAATCTGGCAATAAAATAAAGTATATTGCCACATGGCAAATGGATCAGTTTAATGGACAAGAACTGATTGTACCTATTTTTCTTAAGATTTCATTTATCTGATTGACTTGATTCGGCAATCAAAATGTTCTTCATTTCAAACTGACTGCACCATTTTGTTCTGCAGGGCAGAAGCTGTTCTGGAGCACGACTGTAGTGATGAGCGGCATCATTTGGGCTCTCTCCATCTTCTGGGCTGCTGTTCCTCTCATGGGATGGGGTGTCTATGACTTTGAGCCTATGAGGACATGCTGCACACTGGACTACACAAGAGGGGACAGGTAGAAATGCATGAGTACAGGATACATATTCACACCAGGCTTTGATTTTTACCATAGTTTATACTTATGCTGTCTTCCAGGGACTATATCACCTACATGCTAACTCTGACGGTGCTCTACCTGATGTTCCCAGCTGTCACCATGTTCTCGTGTTATGATGCCATCAACAAGCATTTTAAGAAGATCCACTACTACAGGGTAATGCTTATATATATATATACATATTTATATATACCCATTATAGCTCTTAGAATGGCCATGACCCGGCTGACCCCAGTCTTTGATAGTATTTCAACTCTATTCTGAAATAATACATTTCTGTCCAAAGTGAATAGATTTCTAATCATTTGCTGGATCACGTCTAAATATTTAAATTCATGTTGTTGTTTTTTTAATCAATAACACCAGATTCCACATTGTTATTGTCAAACAAGACTACATTTTATCAGTCGTTCTGTGTTTTTCAGACTAAGTGCGTCGTTCAGTGTTTAACAAAATAAACTTAATCTTTCAGTTCAACACCAATCTGCCGTTGAGGGTGATGCTGATGTGCTGGGGCCCGTACGTCCTCATGTGTATCTATGCCTGCTTCGAGAATGTGAAAGTCGTCTCTCCAAAGCTACGAATGGTGAGCACCATCAGTCCAGCACATTGTGGGGCTAATCGTTTCAACACAAAAATAAGGGGGGAAAATCCATGTCATTATCAGCAAAAAATTTCTTTTTCAGATTGTTAGCTATTAGTTGTAAATGTTTTGTGGCTTAGAAGACTTGCCATTGCTTTTCAAGTGGAATTTATTTTAGTATTGGTGCTGGATATGTTGGCCCAAGAGTCATGTAGATGGTTTTTACTCTCTTGTAGGTGCTGCCAGTCATTGCAAAGACAAATCCCTTCTTCAATGCACTTCTCTACTCATTTGGAAATGAGTTTTACAGAGGGGGTGTTTGGCACTTCCTCACTGGACAGAAGATTGTAGAGCCTGACATTAAAAACAAGTTGAAATAAAAGAAAACCTCAGTGTTTCATGTCAAAAAATCCAAAATAGTCATGATAGGTGCCTCATGTTAATGTACTAAGATGTTGTTAAGGAAACAGCACTTTTCACCTTGCTACAGCAGGAAATGAAACTCTGTCCGGGGCTGCCACACATCATTAATGGAATTTAAAAATCTTTTTTCCCAGTGACATCCTTTCCTCTGTCCACATAACCCTCGCAATAAACAAATGCTGCTGGTCGTCTGTTGAGTGCTTTATTTTCAAACCCTTCTAAGGGATAAAAAAGCCAAATTATAGGTGATTGTGCATTTTCCTCAGATGCCCCCACATGAGACGTCGGTCCCAAGCAATTACTAAACTGCTTAAACAATTGCGCTGTTGTTCTATAGACTGCTTGCGGTGATGTAACTTCTATTTAGGGAAAGGGAGAACTTAGTGTGTTAAGACTCCATTATGCAATTATGCTACACCTGCGGTAGCCTGATTGCTATTCTTGCCGCTGTTGTTTATTTGTTTATTGAGAATCCTTTGCTGTTAAATAAATTGGTAGATCATTTGGTATTTGCCTGTAAAATGTCACCATTTCACCTCCAGCTATATTTATTTTATTGTATCGTGCTGACATGCTGAAAAACAACACTGGATCTTTTTCCTGCCAAGAGAAGGATTTAGTCCCTGCTGACACTGACATGGCAGCCACATGGTTACGCCGCACATTTAGCCGCTTTACCTTTGTCCCTTTGGATGGCTTTCATAGCATTCAGTGCTCAAGTTGGGTGCAGAGAAAGAGAAGTCTAAACAGTGAAATAAACCCACTCCAGAAATAATTCCCACTGGATTGCTCATCCATTTAAAAGTCAAAGCAAATGTTCTAACAATTTAGAACAACTTGTTGGATGAGCATTGCATTTAAGTGTGATGATTTTTTTTCATTAGTGGATGTTGTATATGGGGCACAATCACCTGTTCCACCTGTGGTTATGCAGGATTTTCTCAGCACAGTCTGAAGAGTCCAACAGATTAGCAGCAGATTCTCAGAAGCAGCAGTCCTTTTGACAGGCTGCTGATAAAAAAGAAGTGGGTGTGTGCATCGGTGATCTAATTTGGTCAGGGCTTGAGACGGAAATGCACTCTCAGGATGAGGGGAGAATAACATGCTACACAAAGATTAGACCCTGTTGAATAAGTAAAGCTGGACTGAACTGGTTTCATTCTGTAGAGTAGGGATTTAGACTAATGCTGGCCAACAAGGTAAACCGAGGGTGTCTTGACTGTACTTTGACAGAGTTTACATGTAAGCATGATCCACATTGCTCAGAGTAAAGAAAATGTTAATTTTATATTCTTCCTTACTTAGTAAAATGTTCTCAGTGCCTTTAGGAGAGCTCTTCATGAGGTGGGCGCAGTCCAGGATTGTGTCAAAATCAAAGTCAAAGTTGCTTCAGAATTTATTACGTTTAATTTGAATGCAGCTCAGTTTTAATTGGGTAGCATCAAATCACTTAATATCTTCTCTGAACACTTCACTTTTAACTTCACAAGTCAAAATCAGTTAATCCGATTCCATTTAATTAACCACATTACCATAGTATCATTCATCCTGTGAATGTACACTGTAATGCCCATCTGCACAAGTTATATGATTCAAACATAACGGGCTCACTATACCAGTCTCTTTGCATATGTCATTCACAGCATGCGGAATATTATCCAACAAAGTCCTACTTAATTTTAATTTATTATTTCAATTTGCACAGCCATAAGAAGCTGCAAGCAACATTCAAAATGCAAGTCAGTTAGCAGAAATTATTATCTGAATCTTCAATGCTAGTTCCAATATAACCGTTCTATATTGTATAGAACTTAGGTAATAGTTTGTTTACTTGCATGAAAGACAAAGCAGTACAGGGCAGAGATCGACTTAGAGAATAAACAAAGGTCAGAGTTAATCCTTTAAACATTACACAGTACAGCTCACAATTCAGTCTATTGCACAAACTAGAAGGAGATATTAAGACAACCAGGTCTTGAGCCTGGGTTTGTGTTACATAAGGTTGTTTATATCTGTTCTTTAATGATAGTGGTTCCACCATCAGAAAATGTAATTCCTGTTTACCATGAAGTCAAAGATTTGTCGGGATTTTTCATGTCGTCTTGTATAAAGGATTAGGTCCTGTTTCCATTCCTATACATTTATGGTTCTTTTCAGTTTTTCTCATTCATCAGTCTTGTGTTGCATTGTCCTCACGTCTGAGGCCAAGATATCAGCCTTGATTCAACCCAGAGGATCAAGTTGAACCTCTTGAATCCAATGTACAATAATGAGTTAGCAGAGATTACCCATGCTGTCACATCATTGCAATGCCACATACACGATAGAGACACAGACGTGTAGTTCTTTAAAACGGCAGTGCAGTGGCAGTACAGCAGTGAAATGTAAAAAAGGATTTATGTAATGGCTGCTTCTGTGCAAAGCCTGAGTCATTAGTGAAATTAGTTATTTCCTGGTGTGTTAATCCTCCTGTTTGTGTAGCCATGCAGCCTTTTCTGTTTCAGATAATCTGCTGACCACACTGTCCATGAGAGCAATGGTTGATAAAAAAAAATACTGTTTCAAAACTACTGAAACAAGTCCCACAGTAGCATCAGAATGCTACTAGTTTTATAATCTGTTGTAGGATATTGATGGCGGTAGAGAAATAGATAAACAAAAATATTCAAAGCTATCTATTGAGATCTATTGGAACAACAGGCATCAAATAAAAAAAACATTGCTCACAGGAATGGTGGGATAATACATCAAAAACATACCTGATGAACTGACATTTTGTCCCAATTTTACTAAAGCAAGTAAGCATGTCTTTTTTATGTGTCAACTGCTTTTATTGTAACACAATTATGATTGCTTAATTGTTGCTCTGAGACAAAAATGTCTAATTTATATGTTGTAAATGGGCTTTTTGAGAGCTCTCTGACGATGTGCTTCTACTTTTTGTGAATCATTACCACCCTCTGCTGGAGAAATGCTGAAGATGCTCCTGATCAACACCGTTTTCTTTGGGAAAAACCCACATCGTGGCTTTCACCTGGATGCACTTTGACACTTGCAGTCGACAAAAGATTTCTGGAAACCAGTTAAAACACATACAGCCTCTCTCATTGCTGTCATCTGAACAGCAGCTCCATACAGCCTTATGGCACCCAGCCTAAGTTAGCAACCTACTCATAGTCTCAAATATATGTTTGTTTCTTATATAAAAACATAATGGCAATTTTAACAGATAAACAATATTTTATTTACAATTGTAAAATGGAGAAACACCATTGATTTCTGAAACTGTTTGCACCTCTTCACATTCATCACTGGGTGTCGCTCTAAAATCAAGAGAATTTGTGCTGACAGTGGACAGAGTTCTACCACAAAAGCTCCACATTGTCGCGTGTTGATATGCAACTTTTCTGTTGTAAAAATCGTTGTCGTAAGCATCTACAGCCTTTGTCCAAATTTTGATATTCAATTGAGAGATGGAATATTCTCCCACAAATCGTGCAAAGAAGAAAACACCCTTTTTATTCATGTGTAACAAGAACAGGAACTGTCCACAGGCTTGATCTAAACTGAATTGATTCTCCTGAGTAGATATTTCTTTCTTTCTTTCTTTCTTTCTTTCTTTCTTTCTTTCTTTCTTT
>CAJRST010010001.1:4735989-4754847 GCA_907169785.1 Menidia menidia | reverse complement strand
TATCTATCTATCTATCTATCTATCTATCTATCTATCTATCTATCTATATATCTATCTATCGTCTAACGCTAATGATAATATATGGGTTACTTTTTTCTGGACACAAGGGACCCTCCGTCTCCTTTTCTCGCTCTTGTTGTGTTCGCATGTTCTTATTGGTCGAACTGATTGCTGCTACGGTTGGAAATTAGCATAAAAGAAGCAAGTGGTGAAAGGATTCACTCGGGGGCAAACGGGTGGTGCGTCACAGCTCTGAATGAAAAGGGGGAGACAAAAAATAAAAGGGACCAAAAATAGCGCTGAACTTACGGGTTAATGTGCACCAATGGCCACAAAGTCCCCCCGTGGTCTCAGAGCAGAGCCGGGGACCGCCACAGGTGAGCGAGACCATGCACGCGGGGACACGAGAACTGGAGCCTGCCAGAACGCGCATCGCTAAGAAGTGAAGTGAAATATTCGCAAAACAAAACCTTTTGCCATGTAAGGACAGTGACGGGAAAAAACTTCTGCAAGGTGCAGAAATTCGACGCTTTCCCCCACGTCACTTCTCAGAGGATCATGATACAGCATCGGACGCGGATGAGTCCACGACAAATTTAAGAAGCTGAAGAAAAGACATCTTCTCCGATGAAGCAGACAAGTTCTTCTGCGCGTCTTCCTTTACGCACTGGCGAGGTGAGGACGGAGAGCGTTACATCGATGTAGAGACAACACCAATGAGTCATCCGAGGTGTTGAAAGACCGGCAGTAGACGAGAAAAAAAAGCACAACTTTGAATTGAAAATCATTTAAAGAAAAAGCACACCATGGATGGAGAAGGAGGGTCGTCCGGACTGGCCAAATCAGCCGTGACCAAACTAACCGAGATGGGTGAAAGAACCAAGAAGCTCGGCACCGCCATGAAGGATCCCCACCAGCAAAGACGGATCATATTGGTGATTGTTTGCGTGGCTCTCCTGCTGGACAACATGCTCTACATGGTCATCGTGCCAATTATCCCAGACTATCTGGCCGATCTGGAGAGTGAGCAGTCAGAGCACGTCCACGTAGTGATACACCCCAACAGTTCAGCAAACAGCACAAACCAAGACAAAAGCAACAAGGACAATTTAGATTTCCAGATAGGAGTACTATTTGCCTCCAAAGCCATTCTCCAGCTCCTAGTGAACCCACTGACCGGAACTTTCATTGACCGAGTCGGATACGATATCCCTCTTCTAATTGGACTAACTGTTATGTTCTTATCCACCTGCATATTCGCGTTTGGGGAGAACTATGCGACCCTCTTCGCGGCCAGAAGTTTGCAGGGGCTGGGCTCTGCTTTCGCGGACACGTCTGGGATCGCGATGATAGCTGATAAGTACACGGAGGAGACTGAGAGGAGCCGGGCGCTCGGCATCGCCCTGGCGTTTATCTCTTTCGGGAGTTTGGTGGCGCCTCCGTTTGGGGGTTTCCTCTACGAGTTTGCGGGCAAGAGAGTCCCCTTCATCGTGCTCGCCTGCATTTGCCTGGCAGACGGCTTCCTGGTGCTGGCCGTGATCAAGCCGTTCTCCAACAGGACTAGAGAGAACATGCCGGTCGGCACCCCGATATACAAACTCATGATTGACCCCTACATAGCTGTGGTGGCCGGGGCTCTGACAGTGGCCAACATCCCTCTTGCCTTTCTAGAGCCTACCATAGCGAACTGGATGGAAAGCACCATGCACTCCTCCCAGTGGGAGATGGGAATCACCTGGCTCCCGGCTTTCTTCCCTCATGTCCTCGGTGTGTACATAACAGTTAAATTGGCCGCGCAAAATCCACATTTGCAATGGTTCTACGGAGCGTTGGGTATGGTTATAATAGGCGCCAGCTCTTGCACAGTTCCTGCATGCAAAACTTTCGGCCAGCTCATCGCCCCGTTGTGTGGCATTTGTTTCGGGATCGCTCTCGTAGACACCGCCCTGCTGCCTACACTCGCCTTTTTAGTTGATGTGCGTCACGTTTCCGTGTACGGCAGCGTTTATGCCATAGCAGATATATCCTACTCTGTCGCGTACGCTATGGGTCCCATAGTTGCCGGCCAGATCGTTCACACTCTCGGTTTTGTGCAACTCAATCTCGGTATGGGTCTCGTCAATGTGCTTTACGCACCAGCCCTGCTGCTGCTGCGCAACGTGTGCCAAATGAAACCGTCCTTCTCAGAGAGAGATAACCTGTTAGACGAAGCACCACAAGGGCTGTACGACACGATTAAGATGGAGGAGAGGAGAGGTAAAAAGGGCTACAGCTCGGCAGGGAATTGCCTGCCAGTAGATGAAAACGGGTTCGATCCCTTCAAAGCACAGCGGTCCGTGTCAGAGGAATCATCCGGTCCGGAGTTCACTTAGAACGGGTCTAACTGCCATTTGAAACAATACGCAGTCAAGTTTTATAGACTGGACGAGAAAATCAAATATTATACTGTTTCAACTTTTTATGTAAGTGCTGATGTGCAATATAACGGTCCAGTCACCAAAATCGAGGTTGTGTGACCCGTTTCCCAAAGTTGAGTTTTGTTTTTGTTTTTTATTCACTGTGTCGAACAACAATTTGTGGCGTTTGTCATGAACGTATAACTGGAGTTTTTTTGTGCGAGATTTATAAGCAACTGTTGAATTTATGTGTGTATTACTGAGTGTTATAATAATATATAGGCTAGATAGATATATGTGCGTACAAGATTATGTGGGACCAACAATAAGCAGCACATTACCCCCGTATGAAAAATAGCCTTTTAGTCTCTGAGGACACACTTGTTTTAAACTTGCACATCAAAGGCCTCTGTTCTTTCACATATAACAAGTTGACAGAAATATAATGAATTTAAATCTATTTTATTTTTTTAATTGTGGGTGTCTGTTCTCATTATTTTTGTTATTTAAAAGTGACTGTATTATACATATTTAATGTATTTGTACATATGTGGATATAGCACAAAGTAAATTGTTTACGTGGATCTCTGTAGAAATGTGTGTGCCCGAGCGCGCCTGTGTGTGTGTGTGTGTGCGTGTGTGTGTGTGTCGGAATCGGGGGGACATTTTGTCATGACGTTGCCAATGAACTCTGTCTCCTTGAGCTGAACAAAAGTGTATTCAACAGTGGTGGTTTTAATAAATTGATTTGCCTCAGTGTGACATTCGTGACGTTGTTTTCATTCCGAAGAAATCAGGGGGAAATGCAGAATGGAAATCATTTCGTTTGGGAAATGAAAAGATTCAAGTTCTGAAGTTTATGACAACATCTTTTAGAAAATAAAGTGTATATGTCTGTGCATGCAGGCGATAAAAAACAATAATAGATATAAGTCTGATTTGTACTTTTAGTTTGCATGGGGCTTTCACGTCTTGCAATTGTAAAAAAAATAATCACATGATCATCTCCTTACCACCAAAAAAGTAAGCAAAGATAGCTGAAAGCAGAGGGGGGTAAAAATGCATTACTCACGCAGGAGCATCTCCTGTTGTCCACAACCTGATTAAAAACACTTTGTGGAAACTTAAATAGTCAAAGCACCTCGTGTCTCATCTCTCTCGACCCAAAGGGCCCCGAATGACGACGAAAAAGCCGCGCTCGACCCCTTTTTCTGATATATCAAAATGACTTTTGGAGGGGGGTGGGAGGGGGGAAGCTGTCAGATAATATGTTCCGGCGAATGGATTTCGATGGGAGGAGTTTCTTGCCTCCAGGGAGTAGGTAAACGCAAACACCTTCACTTGAGTGTAGAAGTGGAGCCTTATGGCAAAGGCGTGAGGACCCGGGACCGGTCCAGCCCCAGAACAGAGCCTCACTCTGATATGGGGCTTCACTGCGTGGACGTGGAGAGCAACAACAGCATCTTACCCCTAAAGTTCTGCATCCATCAGGTGAGTTTTTTTATTCTCAAAAAGTAACAAATTAGATCATGTCTAGATTTGAAAAGTTCTCATCCAGTCTGTGAGCTTATTAACCGTTGATGGAGAAATATGATACATATTTAAAACGAGCTTTATCTACTTTTCTTTCAAAAGACCTGCATCTAATAAAAAAACAATCATCTCAATTGTCATATAAAGGGTTTTTGTCAAGACAAAATGCTTTGTTAACAATTGAAATTAAGTTACAAAACGAATAAGGGAACTTTTTATCATCATAAGAAAGAAACGTCACTTTATTTAAAAAAAACGTATGCTTGATATAAAGTGAGCTTTTAAGACATGTGTCGTTCATGAGAGTTATGGGTCTCCGCTGCAATTCAAGGACAAGGAGCTAATTTCATTAGGCTGAAATAATAAGAATGGATGCGTACTGAGACTCACTTTAAGAGAGTAGCTGCATGTCTCAGTCGGACTAATTGTATTTACTGCATTTCTTTTCCTTTGCTGTCCTCTTCTAAATGCCTCGCAATACTTTATAGCAGGAACGGCTGAACTCAGACCGTCTGTAGAGGGTTCCCGCACTTTTACCCCTTCAGCGCACTAGACTGCAAAGATGCCAATCTTGGAGAGAAACACGGCAAGAGTCCAAGGCAGTCAAGTATGAAAGCATGTTGCTTTAACGCGTTTAAAGTGTGAATTGCTTAACTCGGCATGTGTCTGTCTGTTCGTGGAACTGAAGTTGAGAAAGTCTTGATTTCAGCACTGCGGACAGCTCCAGCTCCACTCTCATAACCCACCGCTAGGGGACTGGGTGGCAGACCTGTCTATTTTTAACATTGTAGACATCGTCATGGTGTCCATTCCTTTCTTCAGTTATTGAATCCACCCTGATTATGCAATCACACTGTTTTAGAAACACTATTTGAAAAGTTTGACAAACCAACAGCTGCAACTGCTTCTCCAACTGCATCAAACCTATCAATATTAACATCTTGGCTTATCAACAGCGTTCATTATGCAAACCATCCTACATCAGACAGAAAAGATAATACATTTGCATTTCCCAACAATATCCATAAGGAGGTGGAACTTATTTTCAAATAGGCCTTGAAGCAATCAAGATGAATTATTAACTTGGGCTCTCATGAGAAAGGACTAAAAGAAAAAAAAAACATGTGAAGGAATTATTCCTTTTGTTAATTATAGCCAATTCAGGGGAAATACATAGAAATGACGAGCAGCTGTTGTCCTTCCACTGATCCTTCTGAATATTAATCCTGGTTTGTTGTTTTTAAATCAGGAGCTGCCAAAGGTCCCTGTACCACCACTAAAACAAACCCTGGAGACCTATTTAAAGTGCATCCAGCACCTGGTGAAGGATGAGCAGTTTAAGAAGACTAAGGCCATCGTGGAGAAATTTGGGGCTCCGGGAGGTGTTGGAGAGGCTCTGCAGAAGAAGCTTGTAGAGCGGAGCGAGAAGACTACTAACTGGGTAATCTCACGGAGGAAACAGATAAACATATCTGCAGGACTTTATTAAAAAAGAAAATAATGGAAAAAAAGAAGTAATACCTTAAGAGTTATCATGAAAAAAGTGTGACACTTGACTACGAAGATTTATTGAGTCCGAACCGCTCCAATCTGCCCTGCAGTTTCTGGGTGATCGCTCAGTCCAAAGCTCATCCTGTTCAGTGGAGTCCATCACACTCCCACTCGCACTGCTTACCTCCTACCTCTTTTTTCACCTGAAAGAGTGTACATTGGAGAAAAAAAAAGATAAACACATCTTTCTTGACTTTTCCACCACTGATGGTAATGAAAAAACGTAAGAAATGTACATTTCTCACAAAGTGTGTTCCCGTTTAGGTCTATGACTACTGGCTGGAGGACATGTACCTGGCCAACAGGCTGGCACTGCCTGTCAACTCGAGCCCAGCCATGGTGTTTCCAAAGCAGTCTTTCAGGGATCAAAAAGAAGCCCTCAGGTATGTGCTGGACTTGGTTTTGGTGTCGTTCAAACTGTAAAACATTATATGAGTTAAGTTACTCTTCCAGTCTGTTGGTGTGAAGCACCAGAGTCCTCAAAAAGCTATGCCGGGTATTGCAGCAGAATCATGGAAGACGCTTATCCCATATGATTGGCTGTAAAAAAGAATATGAAAAACGACATATCATATGAAAACCACAGAAAAAACGTATAACTGCTTGTTTAAATCTTCACAAGTGATACCACCTGCAGAAAAAAATACAAGAAAAACGAATACATAGACTCAATATATTTTCGAGGTAACTCAGATTCTTTTTCTTCTGGAAGCAATCTAACTAATTTGGAAAGAAGGTTTTTTTTCTAATTATGACATCAGTCTGTTGTCTAGCTTCTTAATTAATACATTTTTTGTCCTCAAAATGATAAATTGATTATAAAGAGATTTCTTAAAACAAACAGATCATTTTGTCAAACTTCAACTCTAGTTTGGCCAAAGACCAAAAATAAACAAGCTCCTTTATACTTTATAGAGATGCAGAAGTAGCCTGTGGAAATTAGATTAAAAACAGTTTCATCGCAATCTAAAACATACAATACAGACATCTAACAAATTAAGTGACCACAAAAGAGCGGGAGGAATTCTGTTGAAGCGGTGATTGAGGGAAAACACACAATATCAGTTAATAAATATCATCTGCTGACAGGTTTTTGCTCTTCTTAGTAGGCAGAGGCTCAGATTACTATCTGAATTACAGTCATGCCCATCATTAAATGAGCCACCAGACATTACTCTGGTCCATCCAACTCTGTGACTCGGCATTAGCTTTTGTCAGCTCGTGCCGCACTAACTGAATATTTCCAGAGCAGCCAAAGCAGCTGGTAATCTACCGACATGACCACTTATTAGATTGGGAGTGACAAGGCCAAACTCTCCACAGAGACTGCTAGTCAAGCCTCATTTGTGGGCGCGGTGTACTGTGGCTGTCTCCTTTGTATTGATCTGGCTTTGGACGTAATAACGCCTGGACAAATGACATACAACATAAGACCTGACAGGGCGCTGTGTTTTTCCCTATTTGCCCACACTGCCCACTCACACACACAGGCTGTTTCTCTCTCACAAACACACACACTCACAGCTTGCGCACGCCATCCGCGTAATTCGCCATGATTTGATTACCGTTATTCTTTTGATGGATGGGAGTACATCTAATTACGGTCACCGGGCAGTCCACTGTGTATGTTCAGTGTCTCACAGCAAACTCTGCTCTGTCTTTTAAAAAAAATGTCATCTTTCTCACTGTTTTAAGATTTGCTGCTCGTCTCATCAGAGGTGTGTTGGAGTATAAGGATCTCATTGATAAGTAAGTTCATTCTTAAATGGATTATCTATCATCCTGCAAGCACCGTGAGTTCGATTTAGAACTCGAAAAAAGAGTCAGAGGTAATAAGATGTGTGTAATGCTGTCTTAGGCGAGCACTGCCGGGGGATTTTGCTCGAGGCCAGCTAGCGGGGACTCCTCTGTGCATGGAGCAGTACTACCGCCTCTTCACTTCCTACCGCTACCCGGGTTTAAAGGCAGACGTACTTAAGGTCCAAAAGGATGCAGCCAACTCAGAGCCAGAGCACATAGTTGTGGCGTGTAAAAACCAGGTCAGGATGATAGTTTTTGACGAGACTTTCACACACCATCATGCCTGTAACAAGTCCAGAGAAACTGAGAGGCCATGAAAATATATTTTAGTTTATACAATGACGCTGAAAGGTAGTACATTTTATTAATATTCTAAAAATATGTCAGGTCAATTTTCTTTTTGGGGCAGACTAAGCAATGCAAATGTTTTTAGAACTGTCGGTGATCAATTGTTTGACAGCGTGATCTACTTTAGAATTCTGCTTCCTGGAATGCTAAGAGATCCACCAGCAGGTCATAATTTGAAGGCCAAAACACTGTGCCTTCATTGACCTGCTTGGGATGCTGTTATCTAGAGATGTTTGAATTTGAATATTCAAATGGTCCAGAATATCTGTGATGGACATGCTTACTGGGAATGCCAGCCAGGAAATATCCTAACAAAATGTTTAATGGACATTTTTTTATCTTATTTCCTGTTAAGACACCGCAAAGTGTTGCTGTTACAACAGAAGCTATGAAAGATTTAGCTATCACCTCCCACATTTTGAACCTTACTGTCACAGCTGCTTTGTGAATTTCAACTAGAGCTAAAACTTTGCTATAACCAGAATACGATGTAACTGGTGACCACGTGCATTAACCATATCCTCCAAGATTCACTTCTCTGGTATCACAGGCAAACCAAGTTTTTAAGGTTTTCAGTCTCATTTTAATATCCTCACTCAAGTAGGTTTATTTTTCTAAGATTGCACCTGCACCTTACTTCAAAGTACAGAACAAATCTCACTGACGTTTACTGTCAGTACCCATTTACATCTCATTTCCCTCAAAGTGCATAAATCCTGACTGATTTTCATCATCCAGACAAATGCATTCAATCTACATCACCAACATCTGCAGGAGCTCCCATCTGGAAACGGCGCAGGGAGCGATCGTTCTGTTGCACTTGTGGTTCCATCCGCATGGAGATTAAAAGAGTTAACTTCATTACTGATGATTAAATGGGCAACTCTGTCTGAGACCTTCCTTGACACACATGTTTAGAGGCAGAGGAGAATCCATAATGCTGGCCTATAGGAAATGTTTTGGTCCTTGCCATTACAGATATGATTTTATCACGATAGCTATTCAAATATAACACCGCACAGCACAAGCCGTCACAATTCAGCATATCCAACTTACAAAGGTTATATGCCACTGAAACCTTTCTTTTTCTCACTAGTTCTACGTGTTGGATATAACCATAAACAGTAAGCAGCTGACTGAGATGGAGATCTTCCACCAACTCGAGAAAATCATGAAAATGTCAGAAAACCCTAAAGACAGATTCCCTCCTTTTGGAATTCTGACGTCGGATGGGAGAACAGAGTGGGCTCAAGCTCGAGAGGCATTGGCTAAAGGTCTCTCAGCAAAACCTGCAGATCAATCTTATTTTATGGTTTATTGGTCAGAAGGTTTGAGAGAAGGTAATCTTCTTCTGTCTTTTTTCTATCAAAGAATCAACCAACCGGGACTCTTTGGCCCTCATTGAGAGTTGTGTTTGCGTGGTGTGCCTGGATGAACCCTGCGGCTTGCAGCCAAGTGACACGAACAGGTCCCTGATGATGCTACACGGGGGAGGGCGTGAGAGGAACGGTGCAAACCGCTGGTACGACAAGTCAATGCAGGTATGGTCTAATTCCTGGCTCTTCAGCCACCCATGAATGGATGTAAAGTTTGGGCAATTTTCTTATCCACTGTCTTTCTTCCAGTTTGTTGTAGGAATGGATGGGATTTGTGGGGTGGTGTGTGAGCATTCGCCATTTGAGGGAATAGTTTTGGTGCAGTGTTCTGAATACCTGATGAAATACATGTAAGTTTGCCCATTACGGCAAAAATACACTTTCACCTTTATGAATGCCTCTGGGAAACAAAAGTCTTGTTACTGTGAACAGAACAGGAAGTCCCTCTAAGACATATAAGTCCATCAGAGAGCTTCCTCCTCCAAGAAAACTGCTCTGGAAATGTAACTCCTACATCCAAGGACTTATAGAAGCATCTGGAGACAGGCTCCATAGGCAAGACCAACGCAAATAAATTTACTACTATGTACACTAAGAACTACATAAGATAAATCTCTTACGTGATATTTATATTTTCTTCTTCAGACTGGTGAATAATCTTGACATGGACGTTTTCAAATTTGCAGCTTATGGGAAAGAGTTCATCAAAAAACAGAAGATGAGCCCCGACGCATTTATACAAGTCGCATTACAGCTTGCATTTTACAAGTAAGTTGTCTGAACAGCATTTATTAGGATCAAATATCTATTTGACTGCAATGGCGTGCCATTAATGCATCATTCAAATTGTGTCTCAGATGCAGAGGGAGACTTGTGTCCACTTATGAGAGTGCGTCAATACGCCGCTTCCGGGAAGGACGAGTGGATAACATTCGCTCAGCCACTGTCGAGGCATTGGCCTTTGCAAAGTCCATGGCAGATGAGAGAGAAACTTTCAGCGTGAGTCATTTTTCTCACTTTCCCCTAATTACTAACCTTTCACATTACTGCTTCACTCTAAATGAAACAGGTGCGACCGGCAAGCCTGGCCGGCCAAACCTTGTCTCTAAATTCAAACAGATTATCTCCCTGCAGATTCAATAGATCTGTGTGGAATGTAAAGCTGTAACACTGTCACTATATATTCACTACCTTTGCTCTCTCTTTTTATTATTCATGTACATCTCCAACAGGATTCAGAGAAAATGAAACGACTGAGAGATGCAATTGATGCCCAGACTAATTACACAGTTGCAGTAAGTATTTCTAATAATTTCTATAGATATATTAATGTTCTAAAAATAATATGTAAAGACTTTAAATGTGTAGTTTTTGGCACTGACTAACTAAAATGGACTCACTGACATTACAAAGCTGATCAGACCCTTCACCTTGACAGTAACACATTGTAACACCTGGTTTGAAACAACAATTGTTGTAAGATCCAATATAGCATACCAGTTGATAAGTTTTAGTGGTACTGATCAGTGATTTGTTATTCTTTTTAGATATTTTTCCAAACTGACAGAATATCTATTCCTGCTAACTTGAAGTTTGTTCTTCAGGCTATAACAGGAGGGGCGATTGACAATCACCTGCTTGGGCTTTTGAGGATTTCAAAGGAGCTCAAAATGGAGAAGCCAGACATTTTTTGTGATGAGACATATGTCTTCAGTAACCAGTTCATCCTATCAACCAGCCAGGTACCCTCGAGTTACTTAGCGATGTATTCACAGTAATGTCATGGATGAAGCAGATCAGTCAACATAGAAACAAAAAGACGGAAACTCACCAACTTTAGCCGCTACTGTTTGAACAGGGAGTCATTTTAAAGAGGGAAGTGTAACACCAAAAAAGAAATAGTAAAGAAAAATGCACACAGCCAATTAAAATGATTTGGTTTCTGCTTGTGTTTGGGATTTAGGGCTCAATGTTTGCTGCCACTGTCTTTTTAATTTGAGACTTTCCAGAATCGACTGCCTCAGCAATAAATTTAGCCTGGGCCTGTATAATCTGCCCTTTCCTTGACAGCACTTAAACACACTTAAACTAATTAATTTTTGTATTTCCTTGCCCAGCAGTTACATTTAAAAGTTTAATGAAATGGGCTTGCCACACTGTTCTGTGATAGAGCCTCTGACTTACAGTTTTTGACTTTGTGTTAATGATACATTGTTTGTAATTTGTTGTTGAATGAGGAATAAAATGGGGGGTTTTTTCAAAATTATTTGCAGCTAAAACTAATACACAAATATTCAATCACAATCATAATTCCCCACAATTGACACGTCACATTTACAAAACTAAGACTGCTACAAGAGCACGTCTCCTGAAACAGTATTAAAATTAATCAGATCTTTTTACTCAAATTCCAAGCAGCTGTTCTGCTCTAACAAGCCCATGTTGCTTTGTCTCTAGGTCCCTACTACAGTGGAAATGTTCTGCTGCTATGGGCCAGTGGTACCCAACGGCTACGGGGCCTGCTACAACCCACAGTCAGACCACATCGTCTTCTGTGTGTCAAGTTTTTGGGAAAACACAGAGACGAGCTCTGCGGTTTTCGCGAAAGCCTTGAACGAGGGCCTGCTTGAAATCAGGGACTTGTGCAATAGAAGCAGCACTGCTGCTACCAAACCGACTGAGAGCAGGCAGGGAGCCAGCCAGCCTCTCAAATCAGGGAAATAAGCCATGCTAACTCAGCTACTCCACTCGATATTGTCGTAGATTTAGAATCAGTAAAGATGCCTTCATGTGTTGTTCGTGCAATAGTATTACCTTAACAACAAAATACAAAGCCTTAAAGTTAATGTGTATCTGTATGTAGTATTTAAATATGAAAAGATATGAGACAAAACAGGAAAATAGGTTTTGTTTTGTGTGGACAGCAGTATGATTCTGGGTCCAGCATTGATCCTGGTAGACTGATGTTAACTGGTCTGCTGCCTTTAGGAAACTGAAGCCATGTCCTCTTTGAAGCACTGATCTGAGGATTAATTCCTCCGTCAGATAGCGATTCAACTGAGTGATCACTGAGTGTGTATATATATATATATATATGTGTGTGTAGAATGAAAGAAAATTTACATTATATACATATAGTAACTGTAACTACCTGTAAATGTGACTCAGCCAACCTAATTCTTTGTGCCATTTTGTCAACACTGTGAGATCCATATAGATGTTCTAGTTTATATTTTTCCAGCAATTTATTTAATAGTATTGACACTGTGAGGTTTCCAAAGAGGTTGTGCTTTGTGAAGTCTGTCTGATGAGGCACTTTATCAAAATATCTATATTGAAAAACATATTCTGTCAACGTGGACGTGGATGGATTTTAACCTATGTGAGGGATGTGATGTGGTTTTAGTGGCAGATTTGACTTCCTTTTGTTGGATGCATATATATCACAACATTAAGTGTAAAATGTTATACGGACCTTTGGTGAGGGAGGCATTCCTCTGTGTTCATATGTACGTACTGTATATCATTTTAAAAATACAGAGATTAGACGTGAACTAAGGATGGTAATGTCCTGTTTCAGAATAGGTTCTATATGCAATAATGCATTTACAAGTGAAGTGAGGGTTTATGTGCAATTTGCCAACTGCAAGACAAGATGCATGGAGCTTATATATCAAATAAAAATGTGCTAATTTTGATAATCACATATATTACACTAAAATACGTATAAAAAAATTATATGATGTTTCTTTTCCTTAAATGTGAATTCTGTGAAAATTACTAAAAAAATCTATCTCACAAGTCTCATTTTATCTGTGGTGGACTGTGATGCAACAGTTTTCATTGGAGTTACAGATGTTTGGATATTTGTTGTCCAGATGAAAGGTGGGTTGTGTGTCTATCAATCTAAGTGATTGTGAGCAGATAAAGTCTATGAGTTATGTGTGTGCATGTCAGTTCTGAAACAATAGATGTATTTTTATAGATATGTGTGGAAATCTGTTGTGATGTAAAATATTGTGAAAGGGAAAACAATATGCCTTAAAGTAACACAAACTTTATCTATATTTTCTGTCAGATGTAACATAATGTTTTACCTCTGGTGTTAGTTAAATGTGTTTCGAAACATGTCAAAGTCAATAATATTTCTCAGCTGTTGTTTAATGGTTCTTCCATTTGTTTCTTCGATTTAAAGAAAGAATAAGAATGCATATTGGTGTTAATGTTGTCTGTTAAAATATCATCAAATATATCTAAAATTGCAAAGAAATAAGTGAAAATGTATTAAAAGGAGAATGTAGTTTTATCATATTGTGAAATCAAATCAAATGAAAAGTAATGTCATTATTCTTTTGAAAAGAGAAGTATGTTCGTATGAAATTATTGTTGATGGTAGCAAAAATCTCCACCTGAAAATATTTTAAAACATGGAATTGCAGATCCATTAATAAAGAGTATTCAAACTTATTTTTCATTCTTTTTGTCATATCTAATGACTGACTTGTGTTCAGCTTCCTTTCATTTATGATTCTCCAATTAGTTTGGTGGCTCAGAATAGAAAAAGCACATATGACAATTATTTTGTGTGTATTGCTGTTTATTTAGTAAGTGCAGTAACAGCAGTTTGAGTTTAAAGATAATAACAAAGTTGTCAGGGAGGTGGTTCTTGAGGGAGGACTCAGTTGCAGAGATGAGGGGAAACAAGGTTTATTGAAACAAAAAACTCATGAGTGAATGTCCAGACAAAGTACAAATCAAAGCTGTGGAAAACTGTGGGCAAAGTATCAAAGCAAAGCAAACAAGACTGTGGCAAAACTATGACTGTGACAAAGTAACAAATGACAAAACTATGGCAAAACTGTGACTATGACTGTGGCAAAAAACTATGGCAAAACAAACCTGGCGTGGGGGTGGCGATGGAAAAGACGGACGAAAACGCACTCGCACAAGACAAGGGGAAACGAGGACTATTTAAACACAAGAGGGAGGGGGACCCCAGGTGTACACAATAGGTAATCAAGACATGACGAGACACCAGACGTGACAAAAGTTAGAGCTGAATTGATTGTTGCTCTTAATTTCGGAGTGATATTTCTATTGATCACAACTGTAGCCTACAGTCTGCATCAGTAAATTTAATCTCAACAATAAGGAGCCATCTCGGTTAAAGCTCCATGAAACTAAACTCATTTGCATGATGTTGTCTTTTTGCTGCTTGGCCAATTCACTAACTCTACCCCAACAGATGGCTTCATTTTCTTGGCACCCAATGAGGTCCACAGGGAGAAAACTTTTAACTGCATTGATTGAGCCCATGAAACAATTTGACCAAGGGCTCAGAAACATTTAGTCAAGCTTCTGTAAACTTGTCTAATCGTATTTGGAATAAATAAATAAATGAGGGGCTGTAAACATGTGGATAAGATAAACAGTTCAATGAGTCAGTGAGATGATCAGCATTAGAAGTCATCATTCCTGAAGTGTACGAGGTGTGTTTTATGTTAGATACAATTTGTATGAAATGAGTTCCAATAAAACTCGTGATTAGACAACACAGAACAATATGCAGCCGCCTCAAACATTAAATAGTTTCCATTAAAAGACATGACCATTTTATATCTGCAGAAACCTAAAACAGAAACAACAAGCAAGCACACAATGTCTAAATATCTTCTATACAGGGAGTGACAAAAACACTGGCCCTGCAATGGACACGACCCCATTTGGGAATAAGTGGTTCAGAAAATGGATGGATGTTAAGATTGTTTAAAAATGACGTGCAATAGGTTAGGGCTATTCCTTAATGTTCATTAATCAAAACATTGAGACAGAGATTGACTCCCCCATGTTTTCTTATCGAAATGGGATTTATGCTCACTTTACTGCTCATAATTAACTTCTTTGACCTGAAACCTACCTGAAAACCACACCTTGAGTATCTTATGATACTCGGCCATTCATTTTGTTTTTGTCCAGGCTAAAGTTAGGACAGCAGCGTGAAAAACATGCTGCGCTGCATGCAAGCCGTCTCACAGGGCTAATTCTGGATGTCCAGCCACGGGGCTATTGACGGAACATAAAGCCGGGCCGGTGCTGGCGGCGACCACTGCTTTCACTGCGTGAGGAGCAGCTTGTGACAAGACTAGGCATTGAGATCAATGGAGGAAGCCCACCTGGAGATGGATGATGGGAGAACATTACCTCTAATAAGTGTCTGCCACGCTGCAGACAGAACCAGAGACTCACCTGCTGGCTGCTATTGACTGGAGAGCAGAGCGGACAGGAGCAGAGCTGTCCATTCAAAACCCCTCCACCACTTTTCATCAGCTTGTCAGAGGACAAGAGAAATATGGGATCACAGAGACTAGATAAAAAAAACAACAACCCACAGCATGGGCAAAGAGCACAAATGCACATCAGAAGTTACCTTCTCGATTGGTCAAAACCCATTTTCACATCAGCTCTGTAATCATTTATCATCATGTTCTGGATGAACATCTACAACTTAACACATGCATATGAAGTTAAAACCTTAAAAGCAACAAGATCACAAAAACTTGATCCACATATCAGGTAATTAGACACGAATCTCTCATTTCTGCTAAATCAGAAACCTGAGCAATGACGCAGATATCTTTGAAAAGGAAGAGGAGACGGACATTTTCCCAACAGAATGCAATATGAAGGAAATGTTGACTGTCTCAGATTCTGACATTTAAAGAGGAACCACAGAGAAATAGAATCACAGCCATAATCACCAGCTTTCAGGGAAAGCTGAGTCTATATCTTAGCTGTCTGTTTTCACTCACAAAGTGATTTTCGTAATGGCCACTTTGGCATTTATTAGGAAACTGTTCCGAGGGCAGGAGTTACGTTTACACACTATCTTGAAGCCTAATTGGGCGAAAAGTGAGAGCCCATTAAATAATATGCCAGAATATATTATGTGCCAACAGCAGAAATGAGCTACTTCCACAGAAGCAGTCTCATTTAAGTTAGATTTAGAAAAAAGGCACTGATTCAGCTTTGACAGAATCCTTCACAGGAAAAATTAAAATCTTGTGCATTTCACCTTCAGAGTGACTCTAAACACGGAATAAGGAAGAGTGAGAAAGAAAGGGTGGGTTTTTAGCCACCAAGTGTGATTAGGCTTTAAAAAAAAACTTCATTAATTCAACAAATGACAGGTTTACATAATAAAATAATGAGTACTTCATTCAATCACAATAACAGCTATCATAATTTCCATATTGATATAGCTAACTTCAGCCTCTTTCCCTCACCGGTTGTTTGCTGTTATGTGATGTGTTATAATGAGCTCCTGCTGCATGACGACGGGACATCTATTCACCTGAAGGTAATTGATTCGCTGATTGGTCCAGGTGCTTGTTTTCTCCTGGTTTCTAAAACAGTAATCCATCCCCAGGCTGCATATTAGCCACACTACTGTAAACGTAGACCCCTAAACAGTGTTGGCATCGTATGATTCATTTTGGGATAGGTGGATCAATAACCAATTTGAAGATGACCTGGTGGAGAGGATCCAGATTGTGAGGCAGCGTAAATCTCAGCCGGTGGATCTGTGTCTGCCACAGCTCCTGTGCCGGGGAATGATTTATGCCTCGGCACTGCGACAAGTCCAGTAGGAGTTTGGCTTTCATCAAACAGCCATGGCTAATTTGAGTGGCTTCGTCAAAGAGGTTTCTCAATGAATAGTAGAGTGGTAAGAGTCTGGCTGTTACAGTCCTAGTAAGTAGAGAGGGCTGTGATTGGTGAGGAGGAGAGAAAAACCTAAGGATTTATTAATCATCATCTGTATCATTGTGACTGTTATTATGTGCACACCACATTCCTATTTCCCTGGAGCACTTGCCAAAAAAAAAAAGGTAGCCTAAGCCAAAAGAATGGGATGGAAAGTCCTTGATGGGGCATGGTAAGACTATAGAAGGTAAATGGTTGTGCCAGGCTGACATCTTAGGACCAGAATCAATCATCCACAAAAGCTCGCAAAGAGACAAACGTTTAAATGCTCTCCTCATATCGGAGTAACAACCATTTGTCCGTTTGCATGGCCTCCCTATTCAGCTTGAGAGCTGGTTGCATAACAGCCAAATACGAATGGATCCAGGGTGACAGGGAGGAAAAAAAGTTAGATGGAAGAAACTCATTAGGAGAGCTGCTACCCCCCCTCTCAAAGCCATCTCGGTAATGCAGAAAAATTCGCGAACTGGCCATGAGTTCTGCGAGGCCTCTCATAACACATGACAAGTAAAGAACCGCCACCAGGCCGCTAATGGCTTTACTGTCACGAGGAGAGATAAAAAGGCATGAGTTTGCATGCATGTAGGGTTTGTGGCTCTGGTCATGTGAAACACGGTTTGCAAAAATGCAATCTTCTCGCTTCCCAAGTTACCGAGCAGATCTGCTCTACTGCCAGGCCAGATGGAGGGATTGGTGGCATTGGGGAAAGTGGTTGACCGAGGAATGGAAAGAGAAAAAAAAGCGCCTCATTGGGTTCGCAGCTCCCAGGTGGCCATTTGTCCCAGCAGCGTTGTCCCTGTGGAGCAGAGTACCCGGTAGGCGGAGAAAAGATGAACAGAGGCCCATACGAGCAGCAGCAGCATCCCCGACTCCACATCTGCCAGAGGCTCCATCACTCTCAAGACTCCAGTACGAAAAAAATCACACACCATAGAGCAGCGCTGCTTCCTGGCCGCTGCCAATTACAGTGACCCATTAAGAAGAGAAAAATGCTGCTTCAGCAGATGGGCAGGTGGAGGTGTGTTCATTCACTTGCTTAATGAAGGAAGAGGCAGAGCGTTATCCTCATAAAAAAGTTTATTTGTGATTCTCATCCAATAAGAACACAGTGGAATCTTTAATTTAACTTTTTTTTGTTATTGTTGCCTAAGTTTTAGGATAGAAAGTCTTAAACTTTTTTTTTTATACACAAAGTACAATCACTTCAAATATTTAAATCAAATATTTAAATATCAAAAGATTTTGAAGGATAAAACCTTTATTAAATTATCATTTGAATCTGCACAAACTATGTTGATTGATCTGGCTGATTACTCCTTTATTTCTTAACATGGTGTATCTTTTTTTATGTAGTTATGGCTTGAGTTTAGAAACACGCGGTTTGCAGCTAAGAACTGCTGGATTTGCTTATACTCCACACATTAGCACTAGTTTTGCTTTGACCAGTAAGTCAGTTGATGTTTTAGGCTTATGGACTGATTAGTCCATTGACAAATTGGTAACCTTTCATCTGAGATTATCCCACACTATGTTTACCAAGCTTTGTCTTTTTAGAGCCTAAAACAGTTACAATAGGGAAAACAAGTATTCCCAAAAGAATCATTTTTAAGAAGACCTCAAAAAGTGCTAGATAAGAATAAAGATATAAAATAAGAATGTGTTTTGATATTAATGCTGGCGTGAAAATGTCCTAAAGTTAGAAAATAAGACATTCCAAAGACACCCTGAGAGGAAGTGAGGATACAATATATCCTGACCCACTAAATAAATACATACATAAGTACGTTTCAAACATTTTATAGACACATGTGTGTCTTGTAAATGCCATTATTGACCTTTCTGCTTCATTTGGCCTGCAGGGACATCAGTAATCAAGATAAATCCACACATCTAAGTATTTGGACAACTATGTTGACATGCTGATGATTCCTGCACCTACAACTGAAGCTAAGAGTGCATCTAAAGCATAAAAAGCGCAGCATGAGACGCACACACAGTTTTTAACGATCACATTAGTCTGCATAGTTCACAAGGGAGGTTTCTGTTACAGAAAGTTAATTCAACCACTAAGCAGTATGATGAGAAATAAGATG
>CAJRST010010001.1:4663552-4717384 GCA_907169785.1 Menidia menidia | reverse complement strand
CATTGTGAATATACTTAAACAATTATTCTGGTGCTCTGCCCAGTGGTCTGTGTTATAAATTAAATCTGTTTTTCCTTCTTTCTCTTTGGAGGAGCGGATGCAGTCATAAAGTACTACTGCCACCTGCTGGTTTGTGGTTTATGCTCAACGTGCCTCTAACAGTAACTGACCCCACAGTCAGTCCGTACACTTATCTGAGCAAGGTTCACAGACTCACCTGAGGAGCATGTCCCAGCAGAGCCCACAGCGAGTCAGCAGACAGAGTTTTGATTCTGGAGAATTCTAGTGTGTCCGTGTCCTGGCGGTTGAGCGCTATGTACTGGCAGCTCTGAAAGTCTCCTTTCAGCTGCTCACCACAGTGCAGCCGAACCAGATCCCATGTTCCCACCCTCCTAAGGACCTCCCGCACAGACTCCATCTGCCTGTACGACAGATGACCTGCAGGAAAAAAACAAGCTGAACTGGTGGTGTTCTGGTTACATGGTTTGATTTAAACCTCAATCGAACACGTAATGGAAAGCAAAAACACACCAATAACAATGCATTTGAACACATTTGCATTACATGTACATTTTAAGGATTATTTAAGGAATATGTACATTTCTTTAGGGATGCACTCACCTGAGATCCAGGAGGGAGTCACAGCATCTGATATCCAGGCCATGTAGCCCTCTTTGAAAGATTTGAGGAAGTCATTTATCTGGCTGTGGGAGAGAAGCTCTTTCTTTGTCATCAGCTCCTCATCCAGCTTGCAGTCTGGGGACAAGAGGATGACTCTGGGGTAGAAGAGACTGTGGTGCACAGGCACTCCACTCCTCTTCAAATGGCTACACAAGTTGGTGGTTTTGGTCTGGTGAAGACATTAAAACAACAAGGAACCAAATAGTTATGTTTAGGCCTATTTACTTCTTCCCATTCATATAAGGTGTTTGTAGTATTAAAATGAGGACTGAGTTCTATCATACAATAACTTGTATAGTTACATGTTTCTTTAGATAAACGCTTGATTTAAGTAACCACAAATACACAAAGTACTAAGAATACGAAACCATTAGGTTTTATATCAACCCATTTATTGTTTACATTTTAGATTAAATCAAGTAAGGGAGTATTATGTGTTAACATGCTCATCTCATGATGACTTAAAAGGCAGCGAAAGCAATGTTAAAAAATGATACAACTCTAAGTTATCACAAATTGTTGAGTTATATCTGCTTTGTGCAGTTAATGAAGTTAATAGATGTGTTTCAGCAATTTCAATAGAGCAGCTTGTGTTTATCGTTACACTCTCCTGTCAAGCTCGCAGAATGGAGTGCCTATAGAAATGGAAATGAATGACTCCAAACAGACTGAGGCGCATAGAGAGACAGCTGTTTTTAGGCACCTGTCTGCTTTCAACTTTACCCTTTCGTCCTATAAATGTAATTGCTGGAGTGCCCACTTGTGACATTTAGGAAGCCTTTCTGTAGTGTTTGAAATTTACATATAAATTGTTGTGATGACTCAGAGTCTCTTAATCCTGTTGTCGTCTGTATGAAAACTGAACTGGACCATTGATTACACCTTGAACTGAAGTATGCCGGACATTTTTGTCCTTTATTTCAAAATATATTAACTAATGGAGTCTTGTTACCGTGATTGCTTTGAGGGGATCTTCAACCTGCTCAATGCAAGTGTTGACAAAGTTTTGGTCCTCTTCTCTCACTTGAACAGTCCAGTTTTTGTTGTGAGCTGACACTGTCCCCCTCCAATGTTTTACATCTATGCAGAAGACCCCTTGGCCTTGATAAAAAAACCAAAAACAAAAACCATTAGGGTACCACAATTCATAAATGTGCAAAGCGACTGGCAATGTAATGAATAACTTCTTAAAGCTTCTTTAAATGTGTGCAGGTGCATGTTGGGGTGATGATATTTGGCTTTGTTCTGGTTGCATGTGCCAAATGTTACTCATTACAGGCTGACTGTGTTTTTAACTCATACTAACCAATTGTGATGTTTCTCTTTGCAAAAGTTTGATGTTAAATGTCCAACATATATGAATGGCATGGCATAAGAACACAATATATGCAACTACATTAAAAATAAGCTTTCTTTTACTTTTTTAAGTCTCTTTCTTTCCTGTATGCCCTTCATATCACACAGTCCTCATTAATCTGTAATGTCATTTCATCATGCATTCAAACCTGTGAGGAAAACCACGTTGATGTCATCTTTTGCATTCTGAACCTGGCCAGGTATGCGAAGACTGCAGTAAACATCTTCCTTCCTAAGACCACTGAGTTTCCTACAGTGAGAAATGCACATACCACTTGAATAGAAAGTTGTTTTTTTAAATAAGTAATATAAAAGTCACTATATATGCTGCCAATTGCTAAATTCATTATACTTTCAAACATATAGTTTCCAACAATTAAGGAAAGTTCATCTCTTCAGCTACTTCACACTGTATCGTGGTTTATTAAGATGGGCAGGTTCAATAACATGAACAAAAAACAGTAAGTAAACACATGGTCTTCAACAAAACAATCACATCAGAGATTATTTTCTAACATTATTCAAGTCAAGGGACGACAGAATAAAGAGATTTTTCTTAACCATAAATGCAAACTATGCCACAAACTTGACACTGATTGAAGAAAAAAGGAAAATCCTTTTTAATAAGTGTGGTATATTCTAAGCTTGGTACACGGGAGGAGCCTTCTTCTGGCACAGGTTTTTGGATGACACTTTAATTTAATGATCTGATCTGCAGCTGCTGCGTTCACAGAAGTCAGTTTAACATTTAAAAGAATGTAAATAAGGGGATTCGTTAGCTCAAAACAACACTCACATGGCATGATGTAAAAAGTCTGGCAGCGTCTCCAGCTGCTGCTTGCTTTGACTTGGGGAACTTTCTGGAGCTTTGGAGCTCAGATGAAAGTGGGTGAACAGGTTTCCCAGCTGAAGCATTGCAGTCTTGATCTGGAAAACAAGAGGAAACTTTGCATAACACTTTCACATAACACACCCCAAAAGCCATGCCTCTAAAATAACATGTTAGTCCTCGACAAAGGCTTGTTTTTTTACACACTGCTTGCGGATACCAAACTATGTTTAAGCTGTTTCCCCCACGCCTATCCAACATTTCCGGCTGAACAATTTCACGTCATTATTCCAGCTGGATCCATTTTTTCTCTCTAATTTTTCCTCACCCGCAGTCCTGGCGACTTTTAAAGTATGCCAACTACCAACTGCGGTATTAACAGACTTGTTGACGATGCTCGAAGCCTCGAACTTCAGAACCCCTGCGAAGAGAACAAAGAGCAAGCAGAGGAGCGCACGCTAGACCCGCACGAGCTGTCAAACCGAAAAAAAACTGTACGTACTGTTCAGCTCTCGCGGGGGCTAAAGAGGTTTAGACGATATGAAATGCTCAGTTCGACATTTTCCCCGTGTTTGTGTCGGTTTTCCAAGTCTTCTTCCAAGAGCTGAGTAACTCTATCTAGGAACGCTGTTTCATAATTTGACGCCCCCCCTCCTCGTTGGCTGCACTTCCAATGTTACTAGAAGAAGTAAACAACAGACCACGTGCACCACCAGCAGCTTCGTGTTTCTCCCCATGGCGACGTGACGTCTGTGGTCATGCAGGCCCACATGAAATGGAGGGGTTATTTTGTTTAGAAACTATTTTCAAGCCAAGTTATTTATTAAAAATCGTCTTTTGGATTAAAAACAAAACAAAAAAAGAATTGTAAATTGCCTAACTGATTAAGTGTGCCTATTTGCTGTGAAATGTAGTGTAGTTTCAAACATGATTCCTTGTCTAATCATCTTTTTAGAATAAAAATCTTCAAATACCAGAAGACAATCAAATGTGAAACTAAGATATTAGGTCTGCCCAGTAGAGCCACAAATTATTTATTCTTTGTAATTGTTTTTACTTGTGCCAATAATTGTGTTTGGGCACATGTCAACTGCCTGTGAGTAACACAACTCCTACATTTCCCTGGTAAAATATTAGAAAAGCAGTTTGGGAATAACCATCTCAGATCTTAGCAATGCCAGGGTGAAGCATCCTGGTAAATCACACTGCTACAACTTAAAATCGAAACTGGCAGTGACGTGCATTCAAGTGTATATTTAATTTTCAAAATGGAGGGTAATTTTCAAATGTCCTTTGTTTTTTTTAATATAATCAATGTTGCATGTGTTTGAACTAAACAAATTGTAAGAAAGTTTCAAGAAATGTGGCAGGACCTTGAACTTGGAGGGAGATACATTCTTTATTACCATTTGGAGGCTACCATTAGCCCAATATGTTTTAACAGCTTTAGAGGTTTTGTCTCTATGGAGTCAGATAAAGCATATGCTAAAATACAAGGTACTGGCTATAACTCTATTTAACTGCATTCAGTGATATTTTAAATGTAGGACATGGCCCAACGGAGGCTAATGTAATGTACGGTAGGTGAAATGTGTTTGACTCGCTCTGGCATGGGAGAGGATCGAAATGAAATATGTACTGCCTGTGTTTTCGATCCAAACCCGTAGATAGTCAGAAGGGATTTTCTGGCACATCTATCAGGATTCTCACATCCTGCATGAGCCTACTCAGAGGATATTACAAAAATGATGAAGAATATTCAATTCAACAGTAAATACACAGTGAATATCTCTATGTGGTGATAAACAATATCCGGACGGCACAAAATGCTATGAAAGAGCTTAGTATCAAGAGCAGATATCCAAATCAGCTCATATGGGCTCAATGGAAGTCAATAAACAGAGGCACTCTGCCTGTCCTGACCTTCACTTCTGGTTGAGATCGGTGCGATAAAGCAGGCACAACCTCAATAAAACCCACACAAGGGAGTAAAATAAGTAGATATTAAATTAAAGCAGAGGCAATACCGGCTGAACTACCCAAGGAATTTGAGAACAAAAGTGTCTTTGTGCAGTTTAATATTGTCTACAATCACCACCTCATGATACATTTCAAATCATTTTCATCTGGCCTCCATATATGAATGCATGTAATCATCTTGTATTGGAGCTAGCAAATAACTTCTGTGCATGAGCAGCCAAGTTTATTTATTAGAGGTTCTCTGTGCTCCAATAGTTTGGTTTTCATAATCTATCTCATCTGGGATTAGCCAAGGGAGGAGTTTATTGTAACAAACATTGCCATGTGAGCATTATCAGCCTTATACAAACGTCTCCCATTTACATGTAATGTTCCTTTCAGTATTTGCCTCAAAGTAGTTAGCCTTGAAATGAATCTTTTGTCATTGGCTAAAATGTGAGGCCTCTTCGCATCAACCGTGTCACTCAAGTGGCCCCTGAAGTCTTGTGTTCTTTGTCCTAGTTAATGTAATTTTCACCTAATGCACCTGAAGAGCTCCAGAGTCTGTAAGGAGAGCGGCCAGTTCCCCCTCTTAAGTGTAATTAGACATCACAGTTCATATTTGGGGGCTTATTGCATGGATTATTCACACCATACAAAGAAAAAAAGTCAGCAGGAACTGAATAATGATGATTCTTTGAGGGATCAGCATTAACTTTCTTTGTCATAATCACGCTGTCATGCACAAGTAGATGACACTATAAAAAAGAATAATATTCACGCTGATGATATTTGCATTTTTAATCTATCAAATCAAATACCTCATTTACAGAAGTAATGGCCACACGGCATCACTGAAGCACTGCTCACTAATTTTTGCTCATTTCCTCTGAATTATTAATATGAGAGACTCTCCATATGCCCTCTGAGGATTCATGTCCATTCCCGTCACAGAAAAATGAGCATTTTACAGTGAAAATTTTAAAGACCTGAACTGCACCAGTCAAAAAGAATGATTTAAAACTTATATAATAAAGGTGATAAATGAGGGTTACAGCTGCGTGACCTACTTCTGATTGTCGGAAAATATTAATAGGTCTCAATACTTTGTATAATTGGGACAATTTCACCTGAAAAGTTGTTTGAACTGAAAATACCATTTAAAATTTACAAGAGTGGATGATGTGAAATAGACCCTCCGAGAGAATATTTTGCTGAAGTACTGCATGCAGAATTACAGTGCAATTAATCATTTCGCTGACTGAAAGAACCAGATTAACTGCGTTAAAATAGATAGATTGACTAATCAAACATTGTGTTCTGAAAAACAGTTCTAGGATTGACCCTGCAAGCCGTTTTTGTGACTGGACTGCTTCTGTAATTAGTTTTGCCATATGAAGAGGTAGTTAGAACGCTAAAGTTTAATTGTTCAATTATCACTGGATGTGAGAGGAGACCTTGCTGCCATTTCATCATGTTTGGAAATAGCATTGAACCCCTTGTGCTACATATTGTAATAGCTGGCAATTACAGAGAGAGCCCTCTATGTAAGTTAATTGATGCAGGGAGGCCTTGCGGAAAGGTGCAACCTGCCTGGTGCACTTGTTTGTACGGAGTAGTCAGTCCATTTAGCCTACCGAGTTAAACCAGCCAGGCTCTTGCTGTGGAAAAGTGCCTCAACTTTCTGCTGATGGAAAGCATAAATACCAACTGCACAAGTGGTACAAAGGACAACATGTTAAAACAACATTATCACAGAGTAAACAGGAGAGGACTGAAGAGAAACTGCTGGCACTTTTTCCTCTGACTTTGCAGGGTGAAATTAGTCCAAGTGGACACAGTTTCTGAGAAAATTCCTCTGTAAAGCATCCTGGACTATTAGTGGCAATCGACTATTAGAGCTTCTTGTTCCAAGTTTGTTTATTATTTGTGGTTTCTTTCTTAAAGACCAGAAAATTAAAAAGCTTTTGGCTATAAATACATGTTTGACATGTTTGTTTATAATATGAATGCCATAACTTTTTAAAAATTTCCTGCATTAAAATGAACGTATATGTGAGTAAACCTGTGTTAATCTGAAATGCATGTATCATCTGTTTAGTTTTTTTTAGATTTAGATATGTAAGTACAGATGAGCTCTTCCCATAGTTATTTGTCTGATATATTGACAATGAATGAGTTAACTTTGTGCCCATCTAGATACAGAACTGTAACAGTTCCCCAGTCATTTTGAATGACTTGAAACGTTGACCAATGATTCGTCTTTTTCACACTTTGCAAGGACTAAGATGGGAATACTAAAGACAAAGGGAGGCCTTGAGTTGATCAGACAATTACAAAATCTAGGTGATCCAGGTGTAGATATTGCACTGTTGGAATACATTTTAAGGCAATACACCACACTATGAAAATAAACTCTTGAAAAGCATGTGGCAGCAGAAGCCACCTTGACGAATGATTTGTTAAACCAGTGCCATAATTATGGGTATTTTAAGTTCTGTCCAAACAGTAAATGCCTCTTTCATGTTCTACCAACTTTGGGTTTCAAATCTGAAACAAGGGTACAATTGTGGTTGTCATCAAAATTACTTCTTCTTTTTTTTTTTTTTTTTACTTTACTCCCTGAATTCCTCATTTCATCTCTACACAGATGAGCAATTTGTCTGTCATGAAGTCTGGGGCATTGGCTCTCTCTCAGCCTATTTCACTGACAACACTGTTATTAGGGGTAAGCCGAGCCACAAGCAAATGAATCTGCCTACTGTTCAGGAGGCCGGGGCTCTTTTCAGTGATTAATTCGATAAATATATTAATTATGAATCTGGATGACAGTACAATCAGATTGTCAGGCTTTCAGACTTGGGCTTTTGTGATAATTCAGCTTTGAGATTGTGGCATCTCAGGTTTCAGGAGCCATCACCCCCAGGGCTCAGCCTCTTATCAGCACCTGACCCATTCACTCAGTAATTTCCTGTGTGTTGTAATTAAATGGAGGCTTTTTGATTGCAAGTGACTCTCTTTAAAGGGTCCTTCTTGGGTTTCAGGTAAAAAGGATGGTCAGTGTCTCCACTCACCCACTGTAGGTGTCAGATGGCACAAAATTACTGAGGTTATGCAGCAGTGCTGAATAATAACTTTTGATCTGTTGCTTGTATTTCCTATTTATTTGTTAACTTGATGCCACCATAGACAGGATGAATTATCACTTGTCTATCTGATCAAAATTCAGAGGATGACGCAAATTGTTAACTGTACCAGTAAAATATAGAGTACAGTACTGGGATTCGATTTAGTTATGCTGCCCCTTTTTTGTCAAAAAGCACAGACAATTTACAATGTTTATAGTATAGAACAATAAGTATCTCACTCCTGAGATATCTTTGCAATTTGACTCATCATCAAACCCACGTCCACTGGATTGTGAGATAATCTTTACAAAGAGAAATTGTATTCCATGTGGTGGGAGGTCAGGGTATGTCTAAATTTAGCTGTGGTGAAACACCTTATTCTGTGGGGTGGCATCCACAGACAGGAATTAGCTCTGCTTTGCTGCCCCTGAAGACACAAAAGGCTTTCGTGCTGCCCTTCTTCTCTTCTCCTCCCTTGTAAGGCCTATAATTAAAATGACTTTTTTTCATATGGCCTTTGAGCACCATTAATTCAGAGAATGGAGCCATTATGGAGGCTGTGGCTCCCAGGGTAGTACTGGGGAAGAGGTGGGGCAGTGGCTTTTCAACATTAATAGCCCCTGTGTGTGCCTACTATTAATCTCAACAAGGAGTGAAGTGGCTTTATCACAGCTGCAGAAGCAGAGCAATGCTTCCAAAGCACGGCAGAAATTAAATGGAATTTAGTCTGGGGTCCTTTGGTTTTAACTCTGACATTAAAACAGGGTAAAGCTGCATGGTCACATTTTGCTCTCTATTACATTTACATATAAAATGAGGACTAGTTCTCAACTTTAGATAACTTTCTCACCATAAACAGCCAAAAAGGAATTTGTACTTTTGTATTAATATATATCTTTGGACTTCAACTGTCAAGGTAACATTTCCTATTTATAAAGCAATAGCTTCATAATGATAATTGAGCTTGTCAAATAGCGTCTTATTTAACAACCAAATCTTTAGAATCAAACAGGGTTAGAGTTCTCAATTTAAAATAAAAACAGTGCTTACCTTTATTTTCCACAAGGAGGAACCAGTGATTCAAATTTAGCTACAGATGGCCTTGGATTCGTATGTAATACTGCAGGGTTTCACAAGATGGCAGGAATATACAGTCCTGCTCACCATTATTGGCACCCATGAAGTTTAAGTACATATAGTGGAATATTTTTTGAAGGAAATTCATCAAGTGAAACAACATTTTACTGCTGATAGCTTATGCTCAATGCAAAACAGCAGATGATAAAAAACATTTAAAAAGATAAACATTATGAGGAAAACAAAGAAAAACATAATGTTTACCATGTCAATGGTATTGGCACCCTTTGCAGCAAATCAGTATGAAAACCCAATTCGGCTCACCTGTTGCAAATCACAAATAAAGATCACTTGCGATGAACTACCTCCACACATGTGACATGAATTAACCAATGAATGATCATGTTGGTACTTTAAAAGCCACCTGTTAGTCCATCTTCACATGTGACAATGGTAAAGACAAAGGAGCTGACTGAGGACACCAGAAATGCTATTATTTGTAAGCACAAGACCTCCAAAGACCTCGGTATCCCTGTTTCAACGGTGCGTAATGTTATTAAGAAGTTTTCCAGGCATGGAACGGTCAAGAACCTCCCTGGACGTGGGGGGAAGAGAAAAATTGATGACAGAAGTCTTCGACGGTTGGTGCAAATGGTGGAAAAAACACCACGTCAAACATCTAAAGACCTAAAGACCAACCTGGAGCAGTCTGGTGTGATTGTTTCAACAAGTACTATACGGCGCACACTAAACAAAGTGGGGCTTTATGGGCGGAAGCCAAGGAAGACCCCATTGCTGAAGAAAAGACATAAAAAAGAACGCTTGATCTTCGCAAAAGAGAACCTGGACAAACCTCAAGCCTTCTGGGACAACGTTTTATGGACAGATTAAACAAAAGTGGAGCTTTTCGGTAATTCACACAAACAATATGTTTACAGACGGTGCAATGAAGCCTTTAAAGAAAAGAACACCATACCAACAGTCAAGCATGGTGGAGGATCCATAATGCTGTGGGGCTGCTTTGCGGCATCTGGTACTGGAGGGCTTGACCGTATCACAGGCATCATGAAATCAGAAGATTATCAAGCAATTCTAGAGCGAAATGTCTTGCCCAGCGTAAGAAAACTTGGTTTGAGGCGAAGATCCTGGGTCCTCCAGCAAGATAATGACCCAAAGCACACCTCCAAAAACACGCAGGCATGGTTGAAAGGGAAAAACGGACTGTTTTAAAATGGCCAGCAATGATTCCAGATCTCAATCCAATTGAGAATCTTTGGAGGGTGCTGAAATCTGCCATTGGAGAAAGGAACCCTGCAAATGTACAAGAGCTTGAGCATATTGCAAAAGAAGTGTGGGAGAAAATGCCACCCGAGAAGTGCAAGAAGCTTATAGATGAATATAAGAAACGTTTGGAGGCTGTCATTGATGCCAAAGGCTGTGCAACCAAATATTAAGGAGGGGTGTCAATATTAGTGCACATGCTGGTTTTCTGTTTTGTCCTTTGCAATTAAAATATTTATGTTGAAATGGCAATTGTCTTTGTAAAATTACTTTGGACCTCAAATTGAAAGATACTGCTGATTTAAGTTTTGAACATTTCCATTTATTTCTGAAGATATTCACTCAGCTATGCAAAACATGAAGGGGTGCCAATAATGGTGAGCAGGACTGTATGTTATTTGTTCATTAGTCTGAACCTACAAAAAAACAAAACAATGGATAATAAATAAGATGCTACACACAATGAAAATGATTTTGTTCCTTTGCTATGTGACTTTGATGTCAGAAACACAAAAGGCGCCCTAATTCAAGTCTGATAGAATTAATCCAAACGATTACAAGATTCACTGAAAGAGTATGTAATGTAACAAAAATGTACACATCTCATGTTTTGTATTACTTGTATCAATGATCACATGCGTTTATGACTGTGATGTAAACAGATAATTGAAAGCAGAAACCTTGGCAATTGTTATCTTATATCTTAACTTTAGGCAAAAATACTTTTTAACGTATAAAGTCTTAAAATGCGCCACAAATCTGAAAATGTACGAAACAGGGGCGGTCTACATTGGCATGCCACTGTGGATTTTTTCCCCCCTTGTACTGTATATCCTCCATGAGCTTCTTCCACACAACCTGCCTCTATAATCAGGCCACTGAAGAGTGGAAGAGAAGGTCTTGCTTCATCTTTCATTCAAGCTGTGTCAGTATCAATCACGACACACCGGTGATAGATAGGCAATCTAATAACACTAGGAGCAAAATAACCACTCACTCAATCCTTGACCTTACAGAGCAAGCAGTCAGTTTGGTTAAAAGCTACAGCTTTCACATAAAATGGATTTTTCTTTTGAATCATTTGCGGCGGAAGCATTTGAAGTAAAACGACCACAGAGAGCTGTCACAAATAAATAATCGCCGTTGTCCTGGATTTATACGCTTCCTCCACCTCCTCTGGAGCAGCCTGCTTTAAAGAGGAGTTTTGGCTGTTCAGCCCAAATAAAAGACGATGCAAGCGGGTTTTCTGGAGCAGCTGAGGAACTGCCTCTGGAGGAGGAACCATCTCAGCATGGGTAGAGCCGGAGGAGAGACACAATTACCATCAAAAGGCGGTGGCCATGCTACTGCTGAGGCGCCACACAGGACACAGAGGAAGTGGGGAAACATTTAGGTCATGCCGAGTTCAAAAGCAGACACAGCAGAATGTGTGTGTGTGTGTGTGTGTGTGAATCTGTGACAATGCAAATTTGATTTAACAGAAGGGAAATGTTTACAACTCAAGAGCATGACATGGAAAACATCCTGTCCTGCGAGAGATTACGATGATGGTTTGATAAAAGTAATGATGATGGGGTTGAGAACATGAATGGGTCTGAACAAAATATTGTGCATCATGCAAGTGGCTGTACATTATAGTGTTGCAAGCTGAAGCAGTTTGGAGTTGACAGCTGTTTAAGACCAGCTATTTTTCTTCTTGTTTTTTTTTTTGTCACCTCAAATGACGACGACTTCAACCAGCTGAACCCCGTTCCACTGAGGTCGCTGCTGCATCTGTGTCGAGGGTTTTGCCAAGGAGCCTTTTTTACTAAATCCCCCTGAAACTGAAGTCCAGATTAACTGAAAAAAAACAAGGGATTTAGTCATATGACAGGGGAAGGTCTTTCAAAGTTTTCCTTTAGACATTAACTACTTTATCACTTATTTTCAGTTCTTCTGACAATTTCAGAGGAGATTTGCCTTGTTTGTCTGCTTATCGAGCAACTTAAAACTGTCCGATGAAGAATATAAAAAATGACTTTATAATTATGGGATAAACAAGATTGACACACGTTAAATAGCTTTTTTTTTTTAAATTGGACAGACTTGATATCTTTAAATGATGTATTCTTATTCTAAATTGCTGCCCCCATTTCCTACCTTCCTGGAAAAACCTAATGAAAAGATGGGTGGCTCAAGACTGTTAATGTCCGCTGTATAATGAAGAGAGATGAGGTTTCCATGATGCTCAATTGTTAGACGTAATGAACTTCAGGGTAAGACTTAGTTCAGCTGTTGTCTGTTTTGATGTAAACAGCACTTGCTTTTACATCTCCACTAGTGTCAGTAGCAGTTAAATAATGATGACGAATGCTCTAAGATTAGAATCATTTGCAAATTACTTGCATCCCCCAAGAGCAGCAATGCCTCGGGTCTATTTGCAACATTCTTGTTTTTTCTCTATACTTTTTTTTTCACGGAAAGAAAGAATATTTAACATTGAATACGAAAACGGGTTGCAACAACAAATCTAATTTCTCTCGTCTTCAGTCCAAACACATCTAAGTCACAGCTTGCAGGAAATCAGTAAACATATCAATATTCAGTCGATATTACCTCTATTCTGGGGCCAAGAGAACCTTGTATCACTCTTTTAAACACTACAGGGAGTTACCACTAATGATCAAAATTCTAAGAAAACATTAAATAAGCGCCTCATAATTAATCTAATTAGGAATTTCTATCCATAATACAACACTCTACATATCAGAGTTGACCTTTTTTGATGTGAACAAAGCAAAAGTGCATCTTTTTCCACCTTCAAAAAGAATCAAATGACACAATGATTAAATATCCATTTGTTTTTAGCTTTGTTGTGCTTGCGTAAAACCAGGAAGTGTGTTCCAAAGCGGGGATATCCAGAATGCACGATATCCAACTGCCCTGGATGCAAACCATGATGACTTGTGTGGTCAGATATGCCCATTTGAAATTTTTTGCAGCACATCTGAAGAATCCTCTGACGGAATGCATTTCATTATCTAATCGCTATGTCATTTGGAGGATGCAAGACTCTTGAGTTTTATTCACAAAACCACTGTTTTCTGGGGATTCTTTTGTAAGCAACCAGGCTGAATTCTACTAGTGATGCACGTTTTGTAACGTTGAAAGTGATCGAATTGAAAAAGGCAGCTGATGGCATCTTCAACACAAACCCAAGGATGATAAACCCACTGCTCTGGCTCCAGAAAAATCTTTACTCGCTTCATTAGTAGAGGCAGTATCCAAGCTTCTTAGAGAAATTTGAGGCTGTATAAATTACCACCGTGCCAGATTACGTGAAACTGAAGTTTCTAGACTAAATTTGGGGACAAAACAACGGTAGATAAAGAAATTTGAGTACACCATGGAAAGGAACAGGACTCAAACGTAAACACGTATCAATATTTTATTTCCAATACTAAGTCAGAAGTTGATATTTCGCAGATGCGTAATCACAACTAAAAATAAAGCAGCATCATTTCTATGAGAACTGCATCATTTTCCCTACACACAGGTTTACACAGTGTCAACCATGTCACTTATTCAGCTGTTTCAGTGCTAAGCTACACTGCAGGGATCCTGTTTAGAAAACAAAACACTGCTTGTTTGTGACTTTATGGCAGATGCCAGCCGAAAGGTCAAAAACACACATGACGTTCGCTGTGGAGGGATCAGTCCAGTAGGGTACCCCTGCCTGTCTATGGAAGATCCCCTTGGGAGAGATGACTCCAAAGGCTTTTTTTGAACTCAGCGAGCTTCAAAGTGAGACCCCCTTCTTCAGGTCCTGATTCCATGAAAGCAGACAGCACCGAGCTCAGACGCCTACACCTGATTCATTCATTTACAGGCTCCCAGGATCCCATCCAGTGCAGAGAAAAGAGCATCTAACATTCAGTCAAACATATTTAGTGAAATTATCACACACTTGATTTTCAGTGAAATGAAAGATAAAAGCAACAAAAATGGGCAATATGGGCAAAAACCTGCATCAAAGACTGAAGTTTTACCTCTGTTTCATTTAAAAAAATACAGTGGGTTAACAGTGGTTCCTTAAATAAAGTTGTAGGCATTACAGAATGTTCCACACAAAAGCTCAAAACAAGTCTGAAAAAGCCAAAGACTTCTTGAAGCTGGCCTCATCTTGATGTAGAAGCTGTTCAGTCCAAAACACAGAGGAATCACAGCAGAGTTTTGCTTCCTGCCTTTAACATCTGACTGAATGTTGAACGATCTATTCCTTAGTTAATGAGGTGTCATTTTCACTTGATATAGAAGGTGTGACCTTATTAAACTGCAAGTGACTAGATGACGCGAAAGCTGAAATGCAAAAAAATAATCTCATTTTGTCTGTAACGTCCATATGAAGCCCTCAGGCTGATTGTTTGGAGATGTATCGCTGACATTTAAGGCTCAATTTGGAACTGGGCAGCTAAATGAAACATACAATTGCTGAAATGTCAGAAGAAGAAAAAAAAACTTTATTTAATTTACAATGAAACAACTAATAAAAGGCTAACAAATAAACGTTTTACATAGGGGTCAGGATCAAATTGAATAAATTAAGAGCAACAGCCTTCTGACACTCAGCAAAAAAACTCACAAAAATTAAGAGAATGACCCATGATAACAGCTAAACCAGTGCGCTGTGAACGGGTTATTTTATACAGAGGCACATTGCTCTTTAAGGCGGCTTTCCTGAGACAGTTTCATGCTTTTCAGACGCCGTTCTTGTTATTCTATTCTTTTAAATTCATTTCTGACAGCCAATTCAATTAAGTTGGATATGTGTGGGTGTAAAAATAAGCAACATGACAAACTGGGAAGATGGATGGCAACCTTTGCTTCACCATTAAAATCACAATCGCGTCGCATTGGAGCTCAATCTACTGCCGTATTACAAGCGGTAGCAAAATGAACAGACAGGGTCATAAGTAACCACCCTCTGCAGTACAGCTCAGCTGCTTTCAAAATGGATCTGCATGCTTGAAGATTTCAAATTTTCTGCAACTGGCGGTCAAGAACCGTATAATGAAAAAGCTCATTTAAAAAAAAATTCTATAGACAGACTAAGAAAATTTAAATTTGTCAATTGTTTCATTTTCAGAAATGAAGGCAGGTTGACTCATCAGCCGCCTGACCTTAATGGCAGCCTGAGGGTATGCGCCGTCTAGCAAAATCCTTTTAGGAGTCACTATAGGCTGGGGAGGGGTCGACCTGCTGGTGAATGAAGGAGTAAAGGGTGATGCCTGGGGGATGACTGAGGCAACTTTGGCACACAGAGCTATAGTACTTCTCCAGAAGATCATACACCTCCCCTGTGATGGAGACAAGATGATTGCTTTTATTGGTTGATGCTCTGGGAAGAAAAATTGCATTTCATTTTCAGGATTAATAATTGGCTATAAAGTCTCTCCTTAGATAACGTCACTATCTATAAAACTTAAAGAGAGTAATATCTTTGAAAAAAGACAGTTAAACAGTTTAATACACAAAAAAGGAGCAGCCGGGAAATCTGCTCGCCTTACCAACACTGATGTTTCTTTGCGTGAGGAATGAGTGCATGTTGTGGACATCGATCATGAGTTTGCTGTCACCAAAGGTGAAATAAGCTACATCACGGCCCGCCTCAGCAGCTGCCAGCATCTGGAGCAAAGCTGAACAAAAATAGATTATTTCACTGTGCTACAGGAGCTAAACTTGATACATACACAACCTTAATAAGGCACAAAGATAAAAAAAAACAACACTAAAATGATACAAATTTAATTAAGATCTCTTTTACCATACACTTTTATTGCTTGAAAATATTTGAAAAAAGGTCATCCATTTGCTTATTTTGTTAAAGAGTAAAGTGTATAGGTCTTCGTAGCATGTATGGTAGAGGTAATCAGGGGGAATAGGTTTCACCCCCACAGAGAACCCTGGATCAGTTAAAAAGAAAATCCGGGACTGGCCCCGGAGAGCTGTGAATATTTTAAGAGACTGGAAATATGTCTGCTAATTAATTAAAAGTTGGGACACTACGAAGGTAATGAGGAAAACTGAATCAACACTTCTAAACAGGGGGGTGAGATAAGTAATTCTACATTATAGCTGTGTCATCCCAGTGCTGAGTTTAAAGAGATTTCCACAAAAATCTGATGGAAATTACAAAAACAGGTGGCTACGAAGGGGCATGGAAACTAAATCCAAAGATCAGGATCTGAATAGCGTGGCTCTTCCCTTGAGGCATGTCATTAAGCAGACAATAGGTCATCGTACCTATTAAAGAGCTGTATCTTGCTGTGGCGACTTAATAATATGCACTGATGTATGTACAGTTTGCTACTCAGAGGGCTCCAAGTCACTGAGAGCAAGAGGGGGAGCTACTATAGAAAGAAATCTCCCTAACCTCCACGCTTAAAGACTTAGACACAAGGGACAAGCACAAATCTGGAACAGATGGATGAAGTAAAGCAGGCGATCAATTTCACTATTAATGCAATGTATTAACTTTGTCATTTGATCAATAAAAGGAAGGCAACAAATAGGCCTTAAGTAAATGGAAGCATTCCCAGAAGACAAATGGATACCCGTGCTGTTCTGCAGGAGCTTTTCAACGAGAAATGTATTCTGCCGCATTGAGAAAAAGACACCAATTAAACTGCAAAGTGCGCTGGGATGATCTGAGAAATCTTCTTCTCAAAATCTGCTGACGTCAATGTTACATCAATGCTTACCTTTGAGATGCGTGTCACCTTTAAAAGCCCCACAGCCCCAGTTTCCGGTTGCCACTGCCGAGAGGTTCTGGCCCTCCTTCTCAGGACGTGCAAAGCCACAGTAAGCCTAAGGACAAAGGACAAACAAAGACCATGCTGAAGGCAGCATATCCAAGAGGCAAGTGTAAAAGCAAAGGAAACCCAAGTGATTACTTTGTTAAACAACCACAGGGACATAAAAAAAAAATTAAAAATCAACAGAAAGAGCTATTAACCTGTCTACAAAAAATGTATTTTAGTGACAGCCTTAACTGCCAAAGAGTCAAAACTGAAAGAAATGCAGAAATGTACTCAATAAACGTGATGTCCATCAGCCCTTTATTTGTTTGGCTTGGTAGAGATTTCATTTCTATCCCTCTGCATTTTCACAGCCATTCACTTGGTTGCTTTGGCATTAAATTGACATGGTCTGTATGTATTAATAACTGAAAATGGCCACATATGTAGCCCGTAGCATTTGACATGACAGATCAGGTGGGCTGTGGGCTGCAATAAAAATTAGGCCAAATGCTGGGAAAATGAAAGATCTGAGTGGTCTCTAGACATTCATTCTCACATTGGCATAAAAATGCATGGTGAAAATGAATTGTAAGTGCCCATCCTCCGCCCTGACCAGTCATAAATTCTTCTTGTGAAAGGGCAAATATGACAGTTCACTGAACAATACTCAAAAGGGGATTGATCTCCATGTTGGTGCATTCTTCACACTCTTGTCAGAACTGTCAAACTCCTCCATGCTTTTTGACAGCTGACCTGACAACATCAACATCTTGATTTTTCATTACAAATGGACATTATTCCTCCGGGAAGAATACATATATGGCAAACCTTGAGTTTAAGTAAAAAGATTAGTGAATAGAATGATCTTGCTTACATGCACCACAGACAGTTGTGCTAATTCAAGTCTATTCTGGGCATTCTGAACAGTATAATGATTTAAATCATTTTCATTAATCAAAACTATCTCAAACCAAGAAATGCACATTTTCCCAAAGGAGCACAAATGATTAAATTGAATGTTTTTTCTCGTTAATTTTAATCTGAGGTGCACAATGTAGAAGCTATAAATGCTTCCCTCGTCGCGACATGCCAAAACAAGGGAAGCAAAATAAAAGGAAATAAAAAAGAATGAGAGAAAAGCCAGTAAAAAAATAAAATAAACAAAAAACAAAAATTAATCACCTTGTTGAGTTCTCTTCTGATTCTCTCTGGTTGAAACTGTTCAAGGAAGTTTCTGAACTGTAGAGCATCAATGGCAACTATCTCAGTGCATCTTCTCTGCCAGTCATCACTGGAAAGAACAGTGGATTGGTACCATTTTAGTACAACAAAATAAGTAGGTTCAGGTCAACTGACACAGCAAGTTGTCATAGCAATATGCAAATAAGGGTCAGTAAAACTGACAGCGTGCATTAAATTCTGACAATAAGCAAGTCTATAAGAGTCTCAAATGAAGGTATTAGACAGATTTTATATGTAACACTGTGACGAAAGGTTGCTGGTGAGTATTCACCACACAGAAAAAACAAGTGATGGTTACATTTCTATAGAAACTCGTTAGCTTGTGAGATTTTGAAAATGGCAGGTGGGAAACCAAACAGTCAACCCACCAAAATGAGGGGCTGTATGCGTTAAATACCTTGGTGTTGTGTCCTGGCAGCTTCCATCCCACTCATAGGTCTGAGAATAGCCTTTGTATTTACTGTACTGCTGAGTTCCTAATACATGGAAACATCAATTAACCTTTATTGCCAATCGAGAAGAAAAACATATAAATCATTTTTTGAACATAATCAGAACTCAAACTTCCACTTGTATTCAAGATCCCAAAATGAGAAATAAAAAACTATTCAGCAGAAAGAAATAAGGAATATGTCCTACATGAATTTTGTGAGTTTTAATGGAATAAAAGCCACCAAGTAAAAGCAATGACATGGTAAAAAATGCTAATGAGACAAAAAATACCAATATTGAATACAAAGTATCTTTCTACTGTTGTAAATATTATGATCAGCTGTAAAAAATCATCAATGACATAACACCTCAGCTACTCTATCAGTGTTTAATTTAGCATAAATTGACATTTACTGGTTCTTCAAAAACAAACTCACAAACACAATGTTCTGCATCTGAAAGGAAGATTCCTCAGCAACACAATGAATTATGTTTTAGATTTGTATGCATCCCAAATGTCCTTTGAAGATGATATTTGGAGGAGATTCATTAAGGCTGGATTTAAAAAGACCAGACTGTTTGTTGGACTTATTCCAATGTTACTAACGCAAAAATCTGGACGTAGGCTTCACAATGTGCTAAAGGTCCTTCCATTCATGTGTAAATACTCCACATCAAAGAGTTTCATGTTTCAGTTGGACCAGACACTGAAAGGTCAGGTGAAAATCTCCGCATGTGGATGCTAAAATGGGCAATAGAAAGAAAGTTTTATGGCTGTATTTAGTTAGTTTGTTTTTTAAATGGGGCGGAGGGGGCACGGTTGTATTCTAAGAAAAAAAAGTCAATAAATCAAAGACATTTGTCTATACTGAGTATTATAGAAGTCACATATAAAATACAACAATGTTGTCCAAAAACGGTTTCAGGAGGGATTAAAGCTCAGAGTGTAATATCAGTACTTGTTTTTCTGGACACTGCTGTCCGTTATATGAGAAAAAAACCCATGCCAACCCCTCCTGCTTATGTCAGGCATTCACTTTGTTTCTGGTCAGTACAGCCATCAGTGAATCACACAGCTTCTCCTTGATGCTATTTATACTTTTGACCGCCAAAACGGCAGCCAGATATCTAATATTCAAGAAAAATTCAATTAGCTGGAGCACTTTCACAAATTTCAATGGGGGGGGGGGGATCCATTAGATATGGTACTGTAGGCCAAGACCTCTCATTTACCACATAACCACAATGCAGCTCAGGCTTGGACTTTTACAACAGGGGATACAGGCTGGGTTTAATAACGATGATGGAATGGTAGGGTCCATTAGCGGAGGAGCTCTTGGGCAGGTTTTCCACCTATAATTAATTCTGAGTCCAAGTAATAAAGTTAAGTGGTGTAAGTGGAGGCATGGGAAAGATGGTCAGTCAGAAATGTGAAGGTGACTTTGCAAAAGTGGGGAGCTGCGGTGTGTACGGTGGGTAAAATGATGACGTCTGAGTTGTCTCCTACGCAGTATTGTTACGTAATATTTCTTTTTTCATATGTAACAGGAGGTAATAAATTTTAAACGATTTATTCTTATTTGTTAGGGACATAAAATAAGCCATTATACTGAGAAACTGCTTTTTGCTTTTAGGGAAAATTGTTTACAGACAGTCTGCTTATGGAAGTTCTGGAAGTCCATAAAAATGTGAAAAGCCAATAAGTCAGCCCGATGAGGTGATAAAAACAAAAAAGCTCAAGATTTTTGTCTTTTTACAGAAAAAAATTAAGGCAAAGTACTAAAATTGCACAAAATTAGAAAATAAATCAATATTTGATTTTACTGTTGTATGTTGTAATGATGACATGACTTCTTATACTTACACAAAATATGTAAGGTAAAAGTAGCACTGATCTTTGATGTCTTAACAGAGGGTGCACTCCTCTCCTGCAGTTGTACATGCTGGATAGTGGTCGAACATGCACAAAAGCAGATGTTCTTCCAGTGGAATCAAGCCCTCATTAATACACCTTTGCTTGCCCTAATTCAAGCCAAAATGTCTTTGGGATGTTGATATTGAGCATACTGATCATAAGAAATTATACATTCTTGATATACTATAAGTTCTACTTGAACTTTTGGAGTGAGTAAAGCACAAGCCTTAATGAGTCCTCCCTCATTTATATCATTTTAACATGAAAAAAAATAAAATACTGCATAAGTCCAACTAAAATTGAACTGGGCCACTGTGCAAATTGGACATGGGGCTCTGCAAATGCTTCATGTGTCAAAACAACAAAACTAAAATAAATATTAACACAGTTTAATGTTGCAAAACGACAACTGGATGTGTATTGGCTTTGTTTTGACAAGCTATTCCCATGTTATTAGTTCTGTGGTTTAATTGGGTCATCAGGCCCAATCAAACTGCGACAACAGTTCTGGCACAACTGATTTGGGAAGGTGGAAAAACAGACAGGTGCCATCAGCCTCCTGCTGGGACCGCTTCAGTCTGCCTCTTGTTACTGGGTCTATACATGCTTCTCACAGCCCTGTTTGTTGTAAACATTCAATTGTGAGGTATAGTGAGTGGGAATAACTCAACAGGAAAAACCCAACAGAGCAATCAGGATAGACAACTCTCCATCAGCCCCTCAGCCACTGGAGCAATCTAAAGGAAACTTGTGACAAGGACAGAGACAGAAAAAACACAGCAACTGCCATAAAAATCTGCCGGTGTCTTGCTGAGTCAGGATTGGATAAATTCCAGCAGTGCAAATTGTACTCCATGCTGTGCTTGACTGGAGAGCCAGACAATTTCTTTCCTGTCAAATTATTAGTTAAGTGTGAGGGGATGGCATTACAAATCTGATCTGGATGTAAGGACTCAATTCTGAATTAGTGAACAGTATTAATCTTTCACTGGAAATCATTTACAAGGTGAGGGAGAGTTTGCTTTAACTGACCTGTGATGATGAGACATTCATTATGATCTAGGGCCTCAGTGAAGAGACGGGAAACTATTAGCTCAGGGTTAATAAGAAAACGGATCTCCTCTTGAACAAGGCCGGAACTGGTGACTCCTCCTCCCACAAACTTGTTGGCAAAATCTACCTGCAGATGAAGACAGATGTCCGATAAGAAAGGAAACATTCTAGAACATCCAAACCATCTGAAACTTTTTTTTGAAGTTTAAGAGTAGCGTTGTCTCAGATGGTAAAAATATTCCCAATCTCGCACGAGGAGAAAATACATCTCTGCCCTATTTTTTAACTTGTGACAGAATCTGTGACAAGCTGATTGTGAAGGTGGCCTGAGGTGCTGGCATTACTCAGAAAATCTGTCCACAATGCCAAAATGAGCTCTGAGATCACCCTGGGAGCAGCACTTTAGTTTGCCGCTGCCAGCAGCAAATATCAAATAAAAAAGGGAAGTGTTATAGTACAAGTAAATATCTTCATCTGCTAAACCAATTTTAATGTGTTGGAGTCGCAGCTTATTTAAGCTAAGAAACAAATTATTATTCTAGTCTGCATACAAGTCCAATGAACAATGTCCTATATTTTCAGGACTGACAGTTGTGACTTTTTGGCCTCACAACCTCAGAGATATTTTACAAAAGGATGAGAAGGCTTTGAGCAGATCTGCCCAAAGTGGTCATTCAACACTGGGACAGCACGCCAGCCTCCAAAGCCTGCTTTGACAAGCTGTCAGAGCCTCAACCTTACCCCCCACCCCAGCAGAGCATCCATCAATCGCAGCCACGGCGAGCCCGTAGCAGGCCGTGTGTGCGTATCAGCTGTCAGTTTGTGGCAAGTGGTGGCAAACAAAAGGTGAAAGCCAGAGCGGGCCATTCTGACAGAGCACAGGAAGCACGCCCGACAAAGAGAGCAGAGCAGGGCCAGAAGCCCCGACCCCAGTCCCAGAACACACTCCCTCTGGCATGTCACGGGCTCCCTCAAAGGCCTTTTCAGCAGCAGTAAGCATTCTGGGTGGAAGACTCCAGAATGAGGGGGCACAAGAAAAGACCTACACATCGCTTAAGAAAGAGGAGACTCTGCAAATTCGGGTCCCTAAAAAGCATCCTATAATGTCGTCTTTTTTTCCGCTCTGTCTTACCTGAAGCATCCCAAAGCCATCGTCTTCAATGGTCCCTTCACAGGTAATGTGCAACTTTGTAAGCAGAGTCTGAGAGCTGAAACACACAGGTCACACTGCGGTTAGAAACCCGGACGTAGCCGATCAATCTTTGCTCACCTCCACACAACCATGTGCTTTAACATCATTCAACACTTTTCTGTATTTTTACGATAAAGAAAATGCAAGACCTTCTCCAATTTGGTGGTTTGTCCAACCTCTTCCGGGTGAATGTTACAAGTCCAGTAGGCGCTGGGGACAAAGAAATAAGTGTAAATGTCTTTTCTTTGTCTCGTACGTAAAAATTAAAATAACTGTTACATTTTACTTTAATAATAACCACCTACTTTGCTCAGTAACACTTCTGAAATAGCACAACAGAGTTTTCAGTTTTTCAATCTTCCTTGTAGAGGAGCCCTCAAACAGCCTGAGGATACAAGAAATAATGGATTGATTGTTGATATACACTGTGACATAAAACCAGTGCACTTTACATGCAGTTTGCATGTAAAGCTCAACCTAATACCAACTCCAAGACCAGCAAAAAATTTCTCCCCGCATAACCAGTGCTGTGGAGACACATGACCTCCATTTTCGCCACGTGAGATCAGCCATGCTTAAACTTTTGACAGGAATTAGTACATCTCTCACTCAGCTTCCTTTTTAGTCACTAGCCGATTATGTAGGAGCTCCCTCGCCATTACATCGACGAAGTTGCCCCAGGCTGGCCATCACAAAACGACACTCATGCCATTTCACAGCACTCATACAAAAAGAAAGAGAGAGGGAAAGAGGGATCCCTCTCTGGGGATACATTAAGAAGCCCTGTGTCCCTTTGCAAAAGTGTCCTCAAGAGGCAAAAGGTTGTAACACACATACTCGCATACAAAGCTGCCGCCAGATTAACGTAGTGGATAGATTTGAATGCACTTCAAGCATTAAGTCCACCATCTCCCTCGAAAGGTAACTTTACAAAGAGCCCCGCAGCCCACGAAACATGCCACAATAAAAAAAAAGGGAAGGAAAATTTCATGGGAAGAAATCCTGACAAAAGCCAGGCGCGCTGAGAGCCCTTCAGGGCTGAGAAAGTCATTCATTCAACTCCAGCTTCCATTTCTCTTTCCTTGTTAGAATAGACCCTTGAAGCGATCGTTCCTCTTGCAGTCTGCAGGGAAAATGTGTTTGACCTAAGCTAGCTACGAGCAAGAGCCAGCATTTGGTAACAAAATGCAACACAGTCTTTGGAGATAGCATTAATATGAGAAAATATATAGCATGAGCACGACGCTTGCTGCTGTGCAATAAAACAATAGACAGAAGTGACAACTTTAATATTTGTCCATCACACCTGGGCTTTAGTGCCATTCGCACAAGATATCTAAAGATTAACCACTTAGTATTTTGATTGTACTTATTGGGTGAATTAGTGGAGAAAAGAGAACGATAACACTGACTTTTAATTCAAATTATAACAAAAACTCAAATTTAATTTAGTTGCGATTGTAATCCCTTCGAGTCTTAAAAATAGCCAGTGGCCTTCTCTATTGTCAAAAGCAGCCATCTAAGTCAATGTTAATTTGATTTACGTTTCCATTTAAGTAATTACAGTGGGATGCCATCAAATAAGGGAGACATAAGTGAGCAGAGATCTACATGCAGATTTGCCATAGCACCATCCTCACTGATAAGATCTTTAGTGAAAGTTTCCAGAGATCGAAAAAAACTGGTTTGTTAAATCTATCGGCATACAACATAAAGAAACTCCCAGGTACTAAAACAGATAATGAAGAAATGGAGTCCTGGAACAAAGCACCAGATAATAAAAAAACACATCAACCAAATAAAATATTTCTTCTTTCTTGTCCCAGCAGCAGATTAAAATGAGGGACTTCGTGACGATGTAACTAGATGTCGCAGAAGAACATAGCATGACCATCTAATGGGTCTTCTTTCTACTCAAAGTCCCACATGCACGTGTTACCTGAAAAAGTTTATGTCTGGGTAGTTTGAGTACTCCGCCTTTCTAGAGCTCCGTCGAGGGAAGGTACAGAAGAAGGCGTTGGCGAGCAGGCATGCCACCTGTTCCTGAGACATGGTGATGGAGTGGTTCATGCCTGCTTTCAGGAGGGGTATCGGCTGGAGGAGAAACAGTGCGCAACAGTAGAAGGTCAGACGTATTTGCAATGATTTGGAACCACTCTGTGCTACTTTACTCTACAATTCTAATAATAATCAGGATACTTTCAATCATCTGATGCCAATATAGACCATTAAATTAAGAATGAACAACATAATAATCAATAAACTATAATGTAATTAAAATGTAAACGCATGTCATATAAAAGCAGGGATCTAACAGCAAACATTTCTGACAAAAGTTTAATAAACAAATCACTTGAAATTTTTAGGATGTGAGTATTTGAGTTCTTAGTGAATTTGTAAAAGGAAAAATAAAAAACACAAATAAAACAACACAACATGTGTCAGAACTTTCTGGATATTTTGTGCATTTGTGTGGGTCAGTGTGAGTGTCAAATTAATCAAGCTCTAAATCAAATTTTAATTGAAAGTCAAATAAGAATTGTATGATCCGAATTAATACACAGAAACATTTCAATAGACCTGTTTCTAAAATGCAAACATAAATGTCAGCATATTATCAACCATCTAAACAACCAGATGAACAAAAGGTTGTTTGATTGTTTCACAATTTGCCCAAATTTTCATTTAAATTCACAAGATTGTTTGTCATGTCATGACCTTCGGGGCCAGCCTGAAATAGTGATCCACTGTGTCATGCATCGGGATGTGTGTGTCCATTGCTCAGTTATTGGTGTTACCTTGGTGCAGAGCTCAGATGCTCTCAGTGCTAATTGCACCATGTCTGGCAGCAGGGAGTCAAACAGATGTTCAGCAGCATCAGGTTCTAAGACCTTGGAGAGAGCAACAGATTTGTTTATGTTTGTTGTTTTGCCACAAAATTCGGCTGCCACATCATTAGCTGTCTGGGCTGATTAGTTTTAGACACATAAATCTAATCAGACTGTTGAAATCCTGCACAGTGTCCTTGTTATGGGGTAACAAGCATAGAACATCACGGGGAGATTAAACCTGTAAAAATATGTCTGGATACGTAAACAAGAGGAAAAATATGATTATCTGCCTAGTTGAAAGCTTGCTGAATTATTAAAACAGAGGTGTAGTTTGGTTAATTTAAAGTTATAGCACCAGAACCAAATAATAAAGTGGCAAATGAACCATCTATGTTTTTTTTCTATTGTCAACAAACATTATGTAGTGCTCGTATATCCCACCACTGTGACTACGAAATGCTAGAGCGATCAATCACAAAGCTGTTTCGACAAGGTTGTACAGCCATGCCAGCTGATTAAACAGCCTTCCTGGAAGAGATGCAAATGACCAAGGGTTTGAAATAAAAAGGACACTGTTAACCCAGGACATGGAGCCTTGGCTGGAGATTTAGCCTTGGACATTTGTATTATGTCAAAGGAAGCCTGACTAAACACAGTCATAAGTAATGACCTGGCTAACATCATAAAGTGCTCCTATGAGTCTAATAAATGAAGCCAACTGACAGGGGGAAACAGCATAAAGCTGAGGTGATATAAGCCAAGCTCTTTAAATCAGCTGAAGACAGAGCATCAAATCAGCTGAGCTAACTGTCTGTATGACTGGATATGGGTCTGTACATCACACGCGACTGACAAAGCAATCAAGCTAGATGTATGATTAGGAAAGGTAGGGTAGGAAAACCAGTAGTACGGATCCCAGACAGAGTAGCTGCAGACCTGGCTGAACCAACACTAGTTACCTTTAACACACTCACACTCCTGAATGCATTTCATAAAATAATAAGGCGCTCTGTGTAAGTATTTGAACGTGTGATGACAGAAAAATTTCATTTTAGTGGTCTCGACTGGAAAAACAGAACCGGTTGTGCAGCTGAGGAAAAAATTAACAAACTGACACTGCCAGTCAACAAATGTTCTGTTATTCATAAGGAATATGTGCCGATATGAATATTCAATGAAGGTTACTGGGCTGTCACTCCATGCTATTCAGGGTTACTTTTCTCTGACAGTCAGAATCGCTCTCCTGCAGTCTGACGTGGTAACTGGGAAGAAAAAACGTACCCAAAGAAGGAGCACTTTTTGCTTTTCATAAAACTTTCCTAGATTTAAGTAATTTTTGTTATCTGAATCATTTAGATTTTTTTGACCAATTGAAAAAATGTCTTTGCTGTGTTTGATATGGTTCAAAGTTGTTTTTACTTTGAAGCTTTGTGAGGCACTTCATAACATCCAGGAAGAGTGATCATTTTCTTACTAATTACACTATAGTATACATAGCACTACAATCTATTCAATATTAAAATGATTTCCTAAAGGATTTCAAATAATCTACGCCTGGTGGCTTCCCATCCTTTGGGGCATTTGGACAGATTTGTAATGCAGGAAAAACTGATTAAACTCTGTGAGCTGCAGAATCCATAAATATCTTTGAAGGTAGTGCTTGTTAATGGCAGCTCTGCAGTAATAAAGAGCAAAGATAAAGCAACCGTCCTTTAATTTGGCCAAAAAACAATCATATTAACATTCTTTTAAAACACTGCATGATCAACGTCTTAAACTGAGAACCTATAATAAACAATGGCTACAATATTGCTAAATCTAATTTTGTCCTTTTTGTAGGTAAATATGTCCTATTCCCAGTCCTGTAACAATAAAACTTTGCCTGTGGCCAGAGCCTGTCACAGTGCCTCATTTCTATCCCACAGTTCCTTTAACAACATAATTTGAGATGTGTGGTGCATTGAACTCACAGCTGATTTGACCATACCAGGTTAGATAAAAATATTTTCAAGGATTTAATGTTAGCTTTTTTTCATTTATGACAAGTGGGTAAACGTGACCTTTTGTTTAAAGACTCAATTATTTCTCTAAATGTCCATCTTTCCTTTTAAAGGCCATTACCGTTCTTCGGTACAACAAGCCTATGGAATGCAAAATAATAGATTTGTATACACTTTTCCATGTGGAATGTGAGTACTGTTCAACATGTAGCTGAGTGCTTTAAAAACACCAGATGAAATTCTGATATCACTCCCGTCATTGCCCTGTGACGGGAGCAATATAAGATGGAATATTCCTGCCCCTTTAACGGTCCAGACATTGGTCCCAGTCTGAAACGCCAAACAGGATGACGCAGAGTGCATTAAGACAACAGATGATGGATGGACTTGCGAAGACACTGGTGAGTCTGAGCGAGAATGACCAAATCAGCAATGTACGGGGCCATTTCATGAAACTGTGGCTTATTTTGGTCTAGGGCTTGAAGGAAAAGCAGTACAACATACAGAAATAACATGTATATGAACCAGTGCATGTACAAATGAACATTTAAAAATTGTGTATTATCTATCTACTGAATATGAAAAAAACAACTCATGCTTGCAGAAAAAGCAACACCAGGCCTTACTGCAAAACAGCATAAAAAGGTATGTGGCCCCTGTTGACTTACACTGCATTGACTTATTTTAGTTAAAGAAGGATAAAAGAATCTGTTCTCAAACAGTCATAGTTTTCCTGAATCAAGAACAGTCAGAGCACATCCTAGGCAAAAGTCTATGCTTTCATTGAATGTGGTCCAGACCAAACTCCAAATAAATATAACTTTACCTGAACTCAAATTCTTCCGGAATTTAAACAGACAGAGCTTTAAAAGAGTTGTTGCAAATAATTGACTAATCAGTGAGATTAATGCCAAAAGCATCCTGTTTGGTAATTAAGCACCATTACTCCTGCAAAATTGATGATCTGATGGCTGTAATAACTGATTGTCAAATTTGTAGGAAATTTCTGGATAAAAGCAAAATGTATTAACTGCATATGAAATAAGTGCAACTTAATAATCTGCTATTACTTATATAAATATATAATTTTTACCTTAGTGCAGAACGTATTCAGTGCCGTGAAGTCCCACTTTTTAGCATGTGAAGCACTATATTTCAATATTGCCTTCTGCAACAGAAAAACAGATGTTTACAACTGTGAAGGGAAAATGGAAATGTTACTTTATTTTTATTTCACAGTTGCAAGATCTTTGTATAAAATAATGCAAAGCTGTACAAATTTACAGTCTGAAGCCTTTTCAGTTTGTGGACATGTGATGCCACCTTATGGCATAGTTTAGTAACAACAACTCAAGTGTTTAAGTTGCTTTCAGTTATTCCTACGTTATTATGTATCATTATCATTGATTACTTATGAAAAAATTCTTGTCATACGTATGTCTTAAGTATTTAGATTTGTGATATATACTTGCCTTCAACTCAACTGCATTTGTAAAATTCTTGTTTAAAGTTTCCTTGATTAGTTCCCATCGACTCTGCAGCGTTTGGGTTTCCTGTAGAAGCATAGAATTGGGTTAGGCCTCTGTTCAGCTGTATATCATTTTAATTGGTTACATCTTTTAATATGTTTTTATGTAGTTTTTTTACATGATTAATTAACACTACATGAATTAAGAATTGGCATTTCAAATGCAGGTCTCACCTCATCTACTAAGGGAAATCTGTTGTTGTTGGAGTAGGGCATCTTCACATGGACGTCATCCCAGGTATCCCTAAACTTTACAGGATATGGGACAGGAACTTTACCCCTCTGAAGAAGGTCTGTCTGTAGATATTCACACAAAACAGATGAGTTGTCAGTAAAATGTGTTACCAGTCAAGTTAAAGTCAATGTTCACACATAATGAAAAAAAAATTAATGTATATATATACACAAATACATATTTATAAACATACATATTTTTTCAATTAATTTAAATAAACTAAATTAATATTACTTCTGATTGTAAAATTTGAAGTTGTGATTGGATAAGACACTCACACACATCTGTACTGTAATTAGTAAAAGAAAAAAAGAGTTCCAACCCTTATCAACACAGTATGTTTCCCAGGTGCATCCTTCAGAGGTGGAAGAGGCCCACCACATTCTGGCATTCTCTTTAGCTCGTTGATTGGCGTCCCCAGCCATGTGACGCCAGCTGATTTAGGTTCTTTGTCATCATCTTGCTCCTCTGAAGACTTATCAGGGATGCCCCGTCTTACAGGTAAATTCTGAGAAGTCCCTGAAAAGAAGTCTGTTATTTTGCTGTTGTGTTTGGAAGGTCCCTTGGAGTCCGTGAAGCATCTTCCCATTTCTTGCTTTTCAAATCCATCTTCAGTGTGAGAGAGTGGCTGTGTAAGCCCATTCCCTGCAGAATCATTGGACACTTGTGACACAGGACAGTTTTCATCCAAGCTTTGTGGGGTTAATGGTTGGGTTTCTTCATCTGTGTCAGAGACGGAAGATTTTTTATCATCTCTGCAACCTAAAGACTGAGCTGAGGTGCTTTGAAAGCCATCATCATCAGTCATTTCTTCATCTTTGTGGCTTTGGCACTCATTTGTTGTGATTTGGCTTTTTGAGGGCTTGACCAACCAACATTCAAGAGTGTTTCTGCACTGTTGCTTCTTGGGGTCAGTCCTTTCAATGGAACTTTTTGTCTTCATGCCTCGCAAACCAGCTGTTCCAGTGTTTGGCTGTCTATCCACATTTTTTTCTGTTTTATTTTCCATTCCTTCTTGAAGTTTGGCCCAGTATCCATGTTGTGGTTACATAAAGAAAGAGCACAAGGACAAACATATACATAAATATTTTTTTAACTTGCTATAAATTCTGCTACTGTAATATTAATATGATCAAGTCAAGTACCTTTATGGGAATACAAAGGGGATCCTAGAATATTTGTTCCAACTCTTTGTCTCTTTGCTGATGGCTCAAAGTCTGCCAATGAAGTCATTCTACAAAACAGGCAGCAAATAAGACCTGTCGAAATACTATGACTGAGAAATAATACATGAAATGATAAACAATAAGAGTTCACTCACAACACAGCTTGAGCAGACACGAGAAACAACGTGGCCCCTGGGTTTGTCCAGCCTCGGTTCGCTGATCCTTTTTTCAGTAGTGTAGCAAATTTTATACTGAATGAAGCCATACATGAGAGTCTATCTCAAGAGCATACACAATAGCTCTTCAGTTAATAATGTCCACGAGTAGAAGCTCGCAAAAATAATAATACAGGGAAAACGTACTTTATATTCCTTCCTATTCAGCCTTAAATCATTGAAAAAACTAAACGTTTTAGATACTAAGCAATAACTCAGTCAGTCAGAGCTTACTGTTAAATGCTAACTAGCTATATACTACATCTGGCTGGAAAAACTAAATAACAACCAAAGAAACATTCAGGTGACAGAAGTTAGGCATTTAACCAGATATAGTATACACTGGCATCTGACACATGATTATTAGAAACACGCTAGTGTACCAGTTGATGTAAAATACACATTCGCTCATCTGCTAAAGTTTACCAACTACGTTCACATGTCACTTCCGCACTTGTACGTGACGTCATTGTGCATGAAATAACGCGATAACCCCAACCCCGTCTTAGATTAAATTTTAGAATATTGAACAGTCACCCATGTCAACACGTTCAATTAAAGTTGACCAAACATAAACATAAAGTTGTTGTTTTTTTACTTTTCTTTTCACCCCATACACAGCTTGGCCATAGATTGAGAAGGCAGCTACTTGTGGTGCTACAACAGTAATTTCCAATCATAAAATCATACATCATTGCTTGACAACTTAATGTTTTCTCAGTGATCCATTGTTTGTATTTCCAAAAGGTAGCGCACCTTTCGTGGCCACTCCCACAACCACACCTGACTGGGGGAGAAGACTTGAAGCAGAAAGTGATAGAGGCTCTTTGTAGGAGCCTTCAGGTCAAACAATCGAGACGATTTGTATTTAATCGAGAATCATGATCTGTAACTACGTGTCTCTCTCGGTGCTCCTGCTGTGCTGTATTTCTGTCATTGAAAACATAGGTGAGATACACCAAAGTTTGGCGATGATGTGATCCTTTTTTGTGTCGGAAAGGCGTTTGACTGTTTTTCATTGCTCGGGCTAGCAACGATTCTTTACGTGTAATTTTCTTTGTTCATTTGCTACTTCAGCAATCACTTGTCCTCCATTTGTTGATCTTTTTCACTTTAACTTCATAGGAGGCTTTTTTATATACGCATTCAAATCTTGTCTAATTCGTCTGGTAACTGGATTAGTTGTTTGCGTTTGGATAATGATGGAGTTGGCATTACTTTATCAAATATGAACTTCCCAGTTTTAACTATGTGTGTGTTGACATTTTTGGCAGAAAATGTAAATGATTTTACATCAAGACTGCCCAGGTACTCTATTGTAAAACCCCAGGTGATTCACAGGTGGGAGAGGGGTATCAACAGACCACCCCGGTCAGATGAGGTTTGAACCGATCATGTTGTTTCTCACAATTAAACTAAGAATTATTAAACACTCTAAGGGTTTAAGGATGCTGTATCTTCTCCACATCTATAGGCATATGGTGATGAGATACTATGGTATGCAGTGAACATCAACAACAGGAGGCTACTTTTGCGTCTAAAAAAGAACAGGTAAATAAGTCGCTGCATGACACTTAAGATATTGTAATATATTCTTTACTCTTATATCACATATTGTTCTTTACAGAGACTTTGTACATCCACATTTAGTTCAACACTCGCGTGAGTCCTCTGGTATCAACAACTCGTTGTATCCTCCAAAGCTTGTAAGTTAGAGATTGCTCAGTTAGGCTGGTTAAAACTTTAAACCTTCATTTAGTTTCTTTCAAATTATTTATTTTCAGGTGCATTGCTATTACCATGGAGAAGTGGATGGATATGAGGATTCAGTGGTGGCGCTTAGCACATGCTCTGGACTCAGGTTTGAATTTTGAGCTTTTTCTTGTTGAACATCACACATCTAAACATTTAATCTACATCTGTGCATCTATTGTGCACCACTTTTCCACAGGGGTGTGATCGTCTTTGCAAATGAGTCGTTTGGACTCGAACCTGTGCCCCAGTCTACCACTAACGAGCACGCCCTGTACCTCCTGAAAGACGCCCGGTCAGAGCCCGTCACCTGTGGGGTCGCTGGTGAGGCTGCATCAGCAGAAAGCCACGAGCCCTTCGAACCGGGCCAATCCCTGACGTCTCTGCTGAGGGTGAGGATGCTTACTGTGTTTACTGAACGTCTAAGAAAATCCAAACAGGGATTTAAACGGAGACTGGATGCAGTTTCTAACAGGCAGGCTTTCCTTCTTTATATTTTTCTATTCCAACAGATGAAGCGCAACTTGCCTCAAACTAGCTATGTGGAGTTGGTGCTGGTTGTTGACAATCTGAGGGTGAGTGCCTGTAAATGGATTATCTGGTGAAAAAACTGTTATCGCTTAAAGACGTGAGCTTATCTTCTTTTAAATTAAGTACAAAAACTTTTGCTTTGCTCCGTCACATATCTAATCTATTCAGGTAGCTCAAAAGGAAAGTGTTATTTTTTCCCTCTGTTATGCCTTTGATTGGATATAATAACATGTTGAACAGGAAATCAAAAAATAGATCATTAGATAAATAATAGATAATGCATAATTTCCCAAGATAACTCCTAATATCATTGTGCTTTTATTGCATATTATTATAGTAGATTCTTGTAATTTGGCAAACATAGTCTTAATGTACTAAATATTCTCTTTTTAACTGAGTGCATTTTCTTTACAGTATAAGTTTAAGAAAGAAAATGAGACCGCAGTCCGGGAGGAGATGGTGGAGATGGCAAATCTGCTGGATGGGGTGAGATTTGAAGTTATTCAGACCTGAATATAGGCTTTATTTTAAGCACATTGTTACACCTGAGTGGAGTGGAATTTGTTATCATTTTTAATGGTGGGCAGAACAAACCCAGCTTTTATGATTGTTGTTCTAAATCTTTTACTGTTTTCTGTTGTGTTCTAGTATTACAAACGGCTGAACATCCGTGTTGTGCTGGTTGGATTAAAGATTTTTAAGGATAGTAATCCCTTCAGTGTGGACGGCTCCGCAGGAGAGGTTTTGGATCGTTTTGTTAGGTGGAGAAAGAGCAGTTTGTTACCCGAAATCAGGCATGATATTGGTCAGCTCATTGTGTAAGTAATGAGTACCCCTTGTCACTTATTAGCATGTATGTTTGATCAAAACAGTTTGATGTGAGACTGAATGTAAAGGGATGTTTTATGATTTGTTTGCTAGCGGACAGCCTAAAGCGTATGGAAGTGTACTGGGAATGGCCTTCGTCGGCACAGTCTGCTCCGTAGCAACTTCTGGAGGAATCAATGTGGTGAGTCCGGCTTTTATTTTTAACTTCTGAGCCTCACAAGCTGACGCCATGATGTTTTGGGAGCATGAAAGTGATACTGTGTGCATTATTCATGGGAGGTTCAATGCAGGCCATTGTCTCGGGTTCTTGAAGGTTGGTTTGTCAAACAGGTTAGACTCAAATACCGTGTTACCTACCTCCATGACAAAGCTTCTTTAGTTGGACGTTTGCATTCTTGAAATGTTTTTAAACTAATATCTTAGAAGATAGAAATGTACCTTGATATTAGACAGTATTCCAAAGTAATCTTCTAATTACAATAGCTGTGGACAGAAAATGTGGTATAATTTTTGTTGACATCATAATTTGAAAATATTTTCTATTTAAATTTAGACACTTTTCTGTTTTTAAGCAGCTTATGTGTTGTCTTACAGGTAGTTTCACTCTCAATGCTTTCTCCTCTGCCTAAACGTGGACAAAGATTTGTGTGCAGTTACATGACATGAATATAGCATTTGTGTTTTTTTAATTGTTTTTACAGTACAGTGACAACAGCTTGCCTTATATCTCTGCCGTGGTGGCCCACGAGATGGGCCATAACTTGGGTATGAATCACGACGATACACGTTGCGACTGTGAGGAGAAGGGCTGCATCATGTCTGCAAGTGCCAAGTAAAAATCCTCAGATTATGGATTTATAGTTTTACAATTAACTACAACCCTATTTTGAAAAAGTGTCAAATTAAAATTAAAACTACTCTACTTATGTTGTGAAAAGTTGCGAAAATGACCGTAAGAATTAGGTGACATATTAAAAGAGAACCTTAGAGAGTGAAATTCCACCAGGAAAGATGGGCAGAAATTTCACAAATTTTAAACTGATTATCATTATTCTGAAATTGTTTTAATCTCATCTGTTTGTGTTTACCTTTTTGCATAATTTTTTGGAGGAATGTATCTTTTATGTTCCCAAGGTTAATTTATTCATTTATTTTTTACTTATAAATCAATTTCTTATATATGTTTAAAATAAAGTTTTTCAAAAAGAAAAATCTTAGTTAACACTGTGTACCTTATTGCTCTTTAGGGGTTCCTCCATTTTCAGCAAGTGCAGTGCAGACGACTTTGAGACGCTGGTTTTACGTGGAGGCGGGGCCTGTCTGAAAAATCAGCCGTCATTATCAGACGTGGTTGGTGTTGCTCAATGTGGCAATGGCCGCTGGGAGGATGGAGAGCAGTGTGACTGTGGCACACCGGAGGTAGAGACATTTCCACCACGAATACAAGAGCAAAGTAGAAGTGAACATTTTTTTTGCATTGTGTAAGTCATAGAAATACTCAGTCAGAAATTCTTATTCTCAGCTACTTTTATTCAAATAGAAAAGCATACCACGAATCAGCTGCTGTGACACATTTTAAGTTTGTATACAACCTTATAAGGTTTCAGAAGTGACTTTTTTTTCATTAGTTTCTGTTTTGATAACAGTAATAAGACCTTTTCTCCCTTTAATTCCACCCAGGAATGCAAGAATGACTGTTGTGATGCTGCCACTTGTAAATTTACTCGAGGGTCCTCTTGTGCTCATGGCGAATGCTGTGACAAGTGCCAGGTCAGAAATATGTTGAACTTAATCTGTTTGTCTAAACAAAGAAGATGCAATAAGATGTACTACAGAAAATATTGGCAAATTTGCAAGTTGGATTATTTGCCGTTTTTTTGTTTGTTTTAGATCAGAGTTGCTGGAACCCCATGCAGATCATCTACTGACACCTGCGATCTTCCTGAATTTTGCAATGGCAAAAGTGCATTTTGTCCTGATAACTTCTTTGTCATGGACGGCCTTCCATGTCAAAACAACGCTGCATACTGCTATGAAGGCCGCTGCCAGACATATGATTACCAGTGCAAACACCTGTTTGCTCCAGGTCAATTATCATCAATTTAGAATAATAAGAAAATATAATTTGTTTAGAATAGTAAGCTAAATGAGAGCAATACCCCTAGAATGAGTCATAAAGGTACAATAGAAGTAAACTATTTTCCTGTGGCTCTTTTCTACAGTTTTGCTTTAATTTTGTTGTGTGAAACCCAAGGTCTTTTTTTTCTTGGTTTACTGTGGTTTTGAGATGTTACATTATCCCCATTATCTTTTCTGGAGAGTGTGCTGCTTTTTCTTTTATTTCAAAGTGGAAAAAAGGGAAGAAAAAAAAAATATATATGTGTGTGTGCATATATATATAAAGATCATTTTAGCATCTCATGCAATCCCTTTTATTTACCACTGATCAAACTTTTTAAGAATTATATTAACTTATAATGATGTGGTTGACCAGTCAGACTACCCTTATCTGTCTGTAAAATGTTTAACTTAAGGCTAAAAATTGTCTAGAATCTGCTAAACCTGTCAAGATATCGACCGAGTTCTATTGTCATTAATCATTTATGTTGAATGTCACTCTTCCGTCTGGCTCCTGCAGATGCTGCAATCAAGGCGGCAGATATTTGTTTCCAACATGCTAACACAAAGGGGGATTTATTCGGAAACTGTGGAATCACCAGCAGTGGAAACTACATCAAATGTACCGTGGCGTAAGTTATCCAATTTATCTTTAATTTTTCTTTGCAATTAATGTGAGTGACAAAAATATACGCATGCCACCGATGTTTAATAGGAGGGCATTCACATGTTTTTCAACCAATGAAACACCATAGAATTGTTTTACTGAGTCTGATCGCTGCAAGTGCGAGGTCACGCCAACTCGAAATGAATGTGGGAACTGGATGTTTTGCAGAAACTCTATGTGTGGAAAGTTGCAATGCAGTAACGTGGATGTAAATAACCCTCCTCTTGGAGCCCAAGTCAGTATCCAGGAAATTCAGGGGTCACGCTGCATCAATGCAAACTTCAACCTGGGCACAGATGTGCTCGATCCTGCGTACGTCAACCCTGGCAGCCCATGTGATAAAGGAAAGGTGAGCCCATTCTCCTGTGGAAGCTATTTTATGGAGTTTCACTGCCAAAAAGAAAAATTCGAAGGTGGAATGGGTGAGTCATTTGACTAAATCGATAAGTGTCGTGATCTCCTGCAGACTTGCCTGAACTTTCAGTGTGTGAATGCTTCTGCTCTATTACCAAACCTGGACTGTGATGGCCAAACCACCTGCAATGGCCGAGGGGTAAGAATTTTCATTTGCATCCTCAAGCCATTTCGAAGTTAGTAAGCACAAGTCTGAATATTCAGGTGTGTCTTCTGCAGGTATGTAATGATCAAGGGCACTGCCACTGTGACAGTGGTTGGGCGCCTCCCTACTGTGACAAATCAGGACAAGGCGGCAGCATTGACAGTGGTCCTACTCAGATAGGTATGTTTAACCACGCTGGCACTGAAAGTTGCAAAACCAGTTTCTCTTTAGTTCCTGTCAATCAAGATTAAATGCTAAAGAGAAGTGCTTTACGGTCAGGATTTTTTTTTTTTTTGACTTTAGGAGAATAGTAATCAAGTATAAAACTGTAAGACTTAAATTGACTATATCAAGAGATCATCATTTCATATAATCTAAATTATTTGAATTACATATTGACATCAGTCCCTTTGCATCCTCAGATTATTCCCTCAGAAATGGCCTATTGATCTTCTTCCTGTTGGTACTCCCTCTGCTCGTGCTGCTTGTTCTGGTGCTGCTCTACATCTTTAAGAGAGATTCCTTGGACATCTGTCTAAAACGAAACCTTAAGTAATCATTTACCTCATTTGATATGTGCTGATGATTTATAAAGGCTGTTTTGCGTGCTAATATATTACATGTGGTTTTCCTCCGTTTTCAGATCACAGAGTGCTAGAAACGGAAATCCACAGGCTAACGGCAATGTTCAAACAAGTACTACAGTCCACCCTCCAGCACAAGTCCCACCTGAGAGGGTAAAAATGTTTTCCTGATAATCACCACAGCATGGAAAGCAGTGTGGTGTTTGCTTTGCTCTAAGAAATTGTCCTCAAATAACATAAAAAAGTAATGATAAATGGATTAAAAGAGATGTTACATTTAATTGTTCTTACCATGTGATGTTTTATTGTTTTTTCTGTTTTTTTTTATTCTAGCCTCCTCCACCCTCTACATTGGCTCCAATTTCTGGGTATGAGTTAATAATTTCTTGTTTTGTTTAGTTTTTTACTGTCCTCCTAAAACTGTGTAAATGCTTATTTAAAAAATGTGCTTTTATCTTGTAAGTTTCAGGTATGGAGAAATGGATTATTGGAATTTAGAGACAACCACTGCTCCTTCAAAACCTGTTCCTGTACAAGGTCCGGGAGTTCCCAAACCCATCCCAGGAAAACAGCTGCCAAGTTGATTCCCCTTTTACATGATGCATTTTCAGATATTATGAATGTATTCATATATTTCTAAAATACTGTGATACAGTAACTAGACACTTATAACCACCTGAAAGTGGACTGTGGTGGTGGATCTGGCTGTTCATTTTTTATCATCGTACGGCATATATGTTTTTAGTATTGTTGGATATACATGAAATGCACATTAATTATTATAAAAAGAAGAAAAAATGTTTGTGTTTTTATGAAGGTTTTTTTCCCCAAATATATTTGAAAAGTTGTTCACTGTGATTTCTGGTGTGTGTCATGATAATGTTTTAAAAGAAGTCAATAAAGTTTGATGTTGGTTTAAATCTTTTTTCACTTCTAATGTTTTAAAACACACAGAACCTGCAAAGGAATTACAGTGATTTTTGCTTTTCAAACATTGTGGTCTGCGAAGGGCCATTGAATTTGGAGAACGTGAAATATTTCAGCAGACTTTCTTTTTTTGTGTGTGTGTGGGATAGTTTATGCATTTGCAAATACATAACTGCCTTCTTGAAGAGTGCTCTTAATCACTTGTATCTACTTTTAGATCATTTTTTTAATGATTTTGGTTTGACTGAAAATCTAAAGATGCATTGCACTGTGTGTAATGGAAGAAAGCGAAGTCAACGAAAACATCCTTTACAGGAAATTTGTGTTGAATTATATTTTTGTGACGAGTTGAAGCCAGTTCACACACTTGTACCATTTGCTTAACCGTGCAGAGTGAAAACCATCAGCTGTGTTTATCCAACTATTAACTCTGTAACAGTGGCCTTTTATTTTGAAAGGACAGCGCTGGAAGCGGAAACACGTATTTGTTGTTGACGTTTCGACGCGGAAGTTTGCTGCTGAGTATGACAGAGAGGTAGCACGGCGTAAAGAGGCCAGTGCCTTGGCTCTGCTGTCCGGTAAGACATGGCGGCAGTGGACACCGGGAGTAGCAGCAGGGCTCCGGCCTGCCTGTGCGTCCTCTGCGGGCTGCCTGCGGCCGGGAAGTCCACCCTGGCCCGGAGGGTCCTGGAGGCCTCCGCGGAGTACGGCTGGAGAGCAACGGTAGTGCCCTACGACGACCTGATCCCCGGGGCTGCTTTTCGGACCACAGAGGGGGAACATGGTTTAGAACAGCACACGGTGAGAGCTGAAACGTCTTGTTTCTCCTCGCTTGAAGAAATGGGGGTGATAACTGAGCATCTTAGTCACTTATGATGGATTGGAAACTGCCAATTTGTCCTTCTCCTCCTTTACCTTTCTGCTATATGGACATATTAAATAAAGGCACCACTGATTCGCAGCATGCATGAAGTAAAAATCTTGTTCAAGAAACGTGTAGTTTGTAAACAATTTCCACCTGTTTCCTTTTCTTTGTAGCATACAGAATGGAGGTCTCACAGACGAGCAGTGCTGCAGTGCCTGGACCAGATCCTGCAGAGACCTGAAGGGTTTGCAGAGTTTCCCGGCAGCCCTTTCATCAGCAAAGACACATGGGAACGGTGCCTGCAAACCCTGCTGAATCCAGAAGGTTCGATGCCCGACGGGACCCCGCTGCTCTTTCTGCTAGATGACAACTTCTACTATCCCAGCATGAGATATGAGGTTTTTCAGCTCGCCAGAAAGCGTAAGATCTCCGTCACCCATCTCTGGAGTCGGTGATGTGGTTTTGAAATGCAGCTTTTAAAGTCGTGGATGGTCGTTGCAGATTCGCTGGGTTTCTGCCAGGTGTCTCTGCAGTGCGATTTGGAGTCGTGCATTAGCAGAAACCAAAAAAGGGCTCGGCCCGTTCCCGATGAGGTGATAACGGACATGACGAAACGTCTGGAACCTCCAAACCCGCAGAAGAACACGTGGGAGATGCAAAGCATCACACTCAACACCCAGGACGGCGTTTCCAAATGTGACCTGTAAGATCCCTGAGAAACGGTTTCAAACACCCATGACTCGAATCAAAACTTGACAAACTTACCTCTGTCTGTGGTTTATTCCTAGCCAGAGAGTGATGGAGTTGATCTCTTTGGCTCTCGGCAACCCGCTAAACCCATTGGAAGATGACACTGAACAAAAGGTGATGCTCAAACACGCGATAATGGACTTGGAAAGGTCCCGCTGCAAGTTGTGGATCACCCCTGGTGCTTTTGTCTTGTTGCAGGAAGCTGATCGTATAAAGTGTGCTACCAGTGTGGTCCATCAGGCTGACCAGGCCTGTCGACGCCTGATAACTGAAGCCATGAAGTCAGCCAGAGGTTGGTCGTCAGCTTCATTCATTTGTTATTTAATATTTTGTCACATAGCACCCGGTGTAATTATGTCTTTTCCAATTTCTGCGTTAGAAAATCAAGTCCCCTCTGAGCAGATGAGGTCTTTGGCTGCTGAGCTGAATGAGTCCAAAGTGACGTTTCTCAACAACCTGCGGAGACAGGTCCTTCAGGAGGCGCCTTTCCTTTCAGAGGAGGACATCGATGTGGAGCATGTGGTGAAAAGAGCCGTTTGGGTTTTTGATGACGGCAAGAACGAAATCCTAACACGATTTATAAAGAGGACTTAACAATTTGAATCACTTTAAATGTTTTTTAAATCAGTAATATATTGCACTATTTGTGTTTTTTACCAATGAAAACATTTTGTTGGAAAAATCATTTTTATCAAAATTCATCTAAAACATCTTCATGTGTTTTGCTGATATGAAACAATGTGAAGGAAAACCGTTCATCCAAATGCTCCGTTTACAATCACATGACCAAGTCCAGACAGATTAAGTTCAAATGAAAAAAGAAAAGCTGCTGGCATTAGTTCCCTTCACATGCAACACCACATTTCTGGAGGGGTCTCGACATGAACTTCCAAACAATAAGAGGCTACTGTGAATTCCACTTGAAAAACTTTGTATTATAAAATGAGCATTAAGACATGTTGCAAATATTGGTTAAAATGTATTTTAAGCATAGAAATCAGTACCACAAAGAGGAAGAGACTGTTGAATTACTGAGGTATAGGTAAATAGAAAAACAGCAATCAAGAATTCAGTTATTCCTTATGGAGAAAATGTGTGTCTGCTGTTATGGAGCATCTCACTGAGAAGAAAGAGTGTATTTGTAGTTTAATAGCTACATAATGTGGGCTGGAATATCAGATAGTAAATAATGTTATGGGTTTTTTACTCGCATATACCAAATGACATGAAAGTGAATTTAATTAATTAATTTAGAGAGATATAACATTATGTTGGATAGAAAGGCTGAAATCACACTGACATTCCAAACACAACTACATGCCCCAGCATCACACTCCACCCTAAAAAAGGGTAATCTGAAAGATTGCCAAACATGACAGAAGTTCTGAAAATTAAAGCTGCATGATATATATCTTTGTGAGAATGCAGAACACAGAGTAGAAATAATAAAAACAACTCAATATATTGCCCTTACTGTAAAATTTAAAAAACATATTTTTACAGTTTCATGTTGTGCTACTGGGTTATTTTATTTTAAAGTGATATTAGAAATTAGCAGCTAAGACGTCCTCTAATGAGAGGATGTCCTAACGGGGAATACGACGTGCTCTGAACTGATACCAAAATGGAAATCACGACATCCCCCACTCACACACTACTGGTGTGAAGCAGCCATAAATCTTTAAAGTTATTTAAAACCATGTGTCCAAAAAGGGTAAAAAATGCATTAAAACAATGGCTAAAATGTCTCGGGGGTCTGTGTGTTGTACTTCCATGCGCTTGCCTGGACTAGACAAACTGATTAGATCACTGGCTTTTGAGAGAAGACTGAATCTTACTGTTAAACCATAAGGTTTGAAAGAGGAAGGTATAGAGAGATTTACCTGGTTGCAATCTGCAAGTTCGTCACTAGATGTAACCAAATCCAACAGATGCCGCTTCTAAAGCTTCTTTTCTGTGACTTATAGCTACAGATTGTGTCAGTGACCAGGCACATTGATAATGACCGTTATCAGTCAGTCTAGAATATCCTCAGCCAATTGCTAAAATGGCACCATGCAAAAAGAAAATAAACCAAATATTTTTAAGGGAGCTGTCATTCACCAAACTGTAGGTTTTAGATGTCTCAGTCGCATATACTTCACAGAGAATCACGTTTTATGTTGGCCACGTGCGAAATGGCACGCAAAATCATATTTGTCGTTGCACATGTGTCCGCAGATGTTGCACTGCAGTGGCTGTTCGTAGCCATGGCAGCCCATGTGAATAGTGTACAGTATATTATCGGAGAAGGAAATGTCACAGTGCTGGCACTTGTGCAGCTGCCGCCGGTCCGGCGCGGTCAGGGGGAGGGCGGGCGTGCCCGGCCGGCTGCGGCCAGCACTGCCGTTTAAAGCGTTCCCGGTGCTCTCCAGGGCGTAGCCGGGGACGGGGCTGCAGCTCCCCTGGCCCGAGCAGAGCGACTCTTCTTTGGGAGGCGACGTCTGTACTCCGTTGGAACACACGGCCACCAGCTCAGTGGAGACGTGCTGGATGAGGATCGGTTTCTCGTCCTTTACCGACTCCCTGCCGGGGGAAACGGGGGTCTGAGACTCGGGGTGAAGGCCGGACAACTGGCCGGCAAGAGTAGAGAGCTGGTCCAGAGGGTTTTTAAATGTGAAACCATTAGCAATGCTCCCGTGGCTTTCCATCTCACCGAGCTCGGGGGTGGCCCTATACCCATTGATGTTCAGAGAGTGGATCTTTTGGGAGGAGTCATTCGCGCAATCGGACTTCGGCACCGCCACGGCCGGAGGGTTGAAATTGATGAGGAGGCGGCGGCCGAAGCCCAGCGAGCCCGTCCTCTTCTGCAGGGCGCCCAGCATCCTCTTATTGGCGAAGGGAGAGCGCACGGGCCGGGCGGGCAGCAGCTTGTGGCGGCGGCGGCGGTGGTGAGAGAGGTTGCTGCGGTCGCTGCACCTGAAGGCGCACAGGTCGCACTTGTACGGCTTCTCCCCCGTGTGGGAGCGCACGTGGGCCTCCAAGTGGCGCTCGTATGCGGACGCAAACGGACACAGCTGGCAGCGGTGGGGCTTCTCTCCTGGGCGAGAAAAGGGGGAGAAACGGCAAATCTACCAAGTCCGCTCAAACTGAGAAAAGGGTGTAAATACATTTTACACTGGCTTCACAATGGATTCATCTACATGACATTGATAAAAAATAAAAGATCCAATATATGTGACATACACAGTAGGTGACAATATGATCTAACCCAAAATTTGCATCATGAATGTGACCGATGAACCGACTTGGAGATAAAAGTGTGAACTTCCTTCAGGGTTTGAGATGCAAATGGGACTACGAACCTGTGTGGATACGTATGTGCTCCATCAGACGAGCCATGCCCTTGTTGGCATAGCTGCAGTAGCTGCACTTGTATTTTCCATCACAGGTCCTCTCCAGGCCATCCATGTGCACCTCTGACCCATCCTCTGCTGACAGGCTCACCTCCACAGAGGGGGGGTCCAGGCCGTTTTGCTCACACCTTGGGGCTACTGTAAGAAACACAGCACAGCTCCATCATATTTCTCTTTGAGTCTTTGCTGTTGGGCGTTTTGCTAAGATTCTCACCTGCTTGAAACTCCACCGCTGCCTCTTTCTCTCCACAAACAGAGCCCGAGATCATGTTAACGTGCTGGGTTTGCTGGGTCAGGTATTCTTGGAACTCCCTCACAAAATCCACAGGCTCGGTCTTTATCTCTTCCATTTTCCCCTCAGTGTCAGGGTGAAAACATCCAGATGCGAATGGTGGGCTGTGTCACTTTTCTTATTTGGGGCGTCCACGAGAGATAACTCGGTGTTAGCTAGCGTTAGCTACCGGGGCTGTTTAAAAGGCATCTGACTGGATAGTAACTGGGCATTAGCACGTGTTCCAACGTTACTTGGCTATTTCTGTCCCTCTGGCTTTGTTTAACATTATCATTCAATGCACCACATCTTACCATCGAGCGTCAAATCGACTTTAATGCAAAGGAAAATCACCCAAAGTTGATAGCATCCTACTGACAACAATTGTTACCTTGTGTTCCTCTGAAAGCCTCCGTTTTCCTTTTTCTAATACGTCAGCGTTGCCTCAAACGCATCTGATGCCTTACTGTTCTATCGGACAAAAGACAACCGATCACTCACACCCAAATGTGTTTAGGGACGCTTTAAAAGCTGTTGAGATATTTTTAGGTATGGCGTTTCCAACCCTCTGCTTAATTTCATTATTCAATTTGATCACTATAAACTACCACTTTTAAGTAAGTATAAAAAAGTGGTGCATTCTGACTCTTACAAACGGGTTGTGAAGGCAGCACCAGCCCTCTTTCATAACAAACCATGGCTTCCCCGCTGGTCAGAATATTCTCAAAGGTGAGACTGAACATTATGACCCACGACATTTATCATTTTAAGAATCTTGCATTGACGTCAACATATATTCCAACGATTGTTTTTATCTGTAAATTGTGTAAATCAGATGTATGTTGCTAACGTGACGTTGTCACCTAGCAGATGCTAATGTTTGCTAAAGAACAAACTAACTTTGTGCTGCTTATATATTTGCTCCATATATCTAGCTCTCTGTGAAACTTTAGAAAACTGTCAAACGTATCCATCTAGACATTTCCCCCTGTTTTGTTTTCAGTCCCTCCGACACATCTCTCGGCCATGGGGGTCATGCCAGTCTGGACTGAGGTGCAGGTCCACCAGATCTGCCCCAGATGTGGCTTCAGACCAGGGATCTGGAGTGGTCAGCTTCCCTCCCCTTCAGACATATTCAGAAGAGGAGAGTATGATGAGAGAAGCAGGTGAACGGCAGGAGGGATTGAATGCTGCTGCAAATGGCTGTACACAGATTTACCTTCCAAACCAAACTCCTGTCTTGTTTTCTTGACAGTGAAGAAATACGCCCAGGAGCGCATCGCCCCGTTCGTGTCAAAGATGGATGAGAGCTCCGTTATGGATGAAGAAGTGATCCAATCCCTCTTTGAGCAGGGTGTATGTAAATAATTCAAATGTGACTGAGCAGACGTGTGGTACCATTCTGTCACTGGTCCAACAAGCACCTGTTCTTTCTTTTTTTTTTGCACAGCTCATGGGGATCGAGATTGATCCAGAATATGGTGGCACTGGCTCCACATTTTTCTCCTCTATTCTGGTGATTGAAGAGCTGGCAAAGGTGGATCCGTCTGTGGCTGTGCTCTGTGACATCTAAAACACACTTATCAACACGCTGTTTGTTAAACTTGGTACCCCGGCTCAAAAGGAGAAATACCTCAGCAGACTGTCAACAGACATGGTGAGTTATCCTCATCCGCCCAGCATACACTAAACTATGTCCAAACAATCTTCATCATCTATATGCTTCTAAGACACCTGACAATGCTAAAATTTGTTGTTGAATGTTAAACACTCTTTTTGTAAGTCGCTTTGGATAAAAGTGTCTGCTAAATCCATAAATAAATGCTATAATTTGAAATAATCCAAACCCCTTTTTAAGTAAAATAATTGCACAAATATGTGTTGAGCTGAAATCTGAATGTATTCCACAAAAGATGGCATCAACATTTGGCAGGATTGACTTTCTGCACTACGTTTTCAAAAGCAACCCATGTGCTATAAGGCCTTTTCTACCTGTGGTCCACTGTGACAGATTGGAAGCTTCTGCCTGTCTGAGGCCGAATCGGGCAGTGATGCTTTTGCTTTGAAGACCCGCGCTGAAAAACACAAGGACTATTACACGATCAACGGCTCCAAGATGTGGATCAGCAATGCCGAACATGCCGGTGTTTTCCTGGTGATGGCAAATGTGGATCCCTCTGCTGTGAGTAACACACAGAAAATAAAGTCTGCACGGGTTGTGGACTTTATTTCTGAACCTGCCAATCTAAACATCAGTGAACTGTTTTTTTTAATGACATACTGGTGGTTTTTGGTGATAACTTAGGCTTAAATGTGTTTAAGCCGTGTTTTTTGTGTTGGAATTGCAGGGATACAAAGGTATTACCTGCTTCATTGTGGACCGGGACACAGAGGGGCTTGAGATCTGCAAGAAGGAAAATAAGCTGGGCTTGCGTGCGTCCTCCACCTGCCCGCTCAACTTTGACAATGTCAAGGTACAACCCAACACCTCGTCGGAGCAAATGTCCCTCGCTTCGCGTGAGTTGAGCTCACTTTTGGTCTCTGCTGCAGGTTCCGGAGAAGAACATTTTGGGAGAGATCGGTCATGGGTACAAATATGCCATCGGGATGCTGAACGAGGGCCGGATCGGAATAGCAGCGCAGGTACACAGTTGGACATGTTCGTCTTTTTTCATTTTTCTGTGAACCACATGAAGTTAAACAGGGAAGTTCTGCATGGGCCCACATCGCCTCTGTGTGTTTCAGATGGTCGGGCTGGCACAGGGCTGCTTCGATCAAACGATTCCTTACACCAGGCAGAGGGTGCAGTTTGGAAAGCGTATCTTTGATTTCCAGGTCTAGATCCTCCACAGTCTTTTTTCTATTATGATTGGTGACTGCACACATGATTTTGGAGGACAGTTAACAGATCAGTGAGTTCTGTTGTTGTTTACTGTGTTTTTTTGTCTGTTATTCCAGGGCATGCAGCACCAAATAGCCCACGTAGCTACGCAGATCGAAGCCGGCCGTCTGCTCACGTACAACGCAGCTCGTCTGAAGGAAGCCGGCAGACCTTTTATTAAGGAGGCCTGCATGGCTAAGTACTTCACTGCCGAGGTGAGCTTCTTTAAAATCTATTCTCTGATTTACCAGACATATTTTTAGCAACTTTTAAAAATCTCTCAACTGTTTTAGGTAATATTTCCTGTTTTCTATGTACTCCAGCTCTTTTGGGATTGCCTTGTTAACAGGAGCTTTATTTTCCTCTAATATTCTGCAGAAAAAGTAACATATTTTTTTGTTTTCTTCATCAGGTTGCAAGCCTAACCACATCAAAATGCATCGAATGGATGGGAGGGGTCGGCTTCACCAAAGATTACCCCATAGAGAAATACTACAGAGACTGTAAAATTGGTGAGGCAGTCTTTGGTTCCACAAAGCTCCACTAAAATGAATGTTGTCCATTGTTTACCTAATAACCGGGGCAGAAGTGACTCTGTGCTGAGGACGCAGCGGCTCCAGGAAGGTCATGTGTTTGTAAGTGTTTGTGATTGGAGCAGAGTGGGGTGGCGAGGGAGCCCAACGTCAGCGGCTGTAATCGGACCCTCCAGGAATTTTCCTGCCCGACTTCCTCAAAGTGGCATCATATCAGCACACAGCAAAGCAGGCAGCCAGGGCGCATTATCATTTTTGCCATCACTGCCAACATTTTAGGCTTTCCCAGCTGTCCAGCTGGAGCTCCGCCATGTTGGGCCGCACAATAAACTCTTTTGTCTCCCGATAGTGAAAGCTACAGATTTAAAACGTCAAAACAGATCGTGTTTAGCGGTGCGGTGTTTTAATCGGACGTTTTGCTTTGTCTCCTTATGCAGGTACCATTTACGAGGGAACAACAAATGTCCAGCTGTCCACTATGGCCAAGTTCATTGATAAGGAATATGACTACTGAGGCCATCCGACCCCCCAGCTGATGGATTCCACTTTGCTGTGTTACACTCCATATTTTTCCTTTAGGAGAACCAGTCCTGCTTGCACAATTCTCGTGTGAAGAATTTTACGGGAACGTGGTTTATAAAGTAGTTCCCTTCAGAGATGTTACTGATATGTCTATTTTTCACCTCATTACAGTTAAAGATCCCGTTTAGTTTTTTGCATAATGTTTGCTGTCCAATTGCTTAGAAGTCTACGCCACTTTTGTCTCTCCCATGGGTTATTATGACTATTCAGTGTAAGGATTGTTGATCTATGGTGCAGTAGTATGATCATGAACGTTTGAAGGATTTCAATTGGGATAGTTTTCAGATCTTTCAGTGCCTTCAAAGTACCTTCTCTTTTTTTGATATTTCAAAAGTGATGTATTCATATGCTCCTCTATCACAGCAGAATTGGAACAATTCACCCACTTATTTTCTCTGCATGACTAATTTTACATTTTAGAAAGAAAGTCTCTGTAAAGAAGGATCTGTCAATAGTATTCATAGTCAAAAATGTTGCAATACAGAATCTTTCCTGTTTCTGGATATTCCCAGACTGTCTCACTAGATGGCAGCACTGCCTTGATTGAGCGTAACACTTAGCAGAAAGGGCAGTCAATTATCAGTCTTTTAACAGCCTGTCACCCCTAATGATATTTTATATCAATTTAATTATGCCAGTGCTTCAGATGAAAAGAGTCTGCCTTGCTTAATTCACTCATTGATCATTTTATAGTTGAGGCTAATTAAATATCTATGACCCCCCCTTTTGTGAAAATAGAAAATAAAGGTGATTTAAAAGGCCGCTGTGTCCAAGTGTACAGGTCCAACTGCTTGCCATGTTCCCTTATTAAGAACGACACATTTTCTGCATGATCTCAACAAGGCCTCTGTCAAATGCTGATGGGTTCATAATTACGCTGATTAACTGCTGGGAAATGAAAAAAGTGTGAATCCCAAACATAGACTCCTGCAACAGTAATAAATAACAGTTCGAAACTAATACACTGTCTGTAGATATTTAGATATATGCTATTTATAATTCAAAATCAATCTGAAACTGGAAATATTCTAGAAATATAGATTGTTAAACTTACTGGTTTATACCATATTTATCGCCAATTATTCACACTTAAGTTACCTAAAAAAATTATTTTCTCCACATTTAGATAAAAGAATTACAAATCTGGATTTCATCTCAAAAAGAAAAAATGCAATGTGGTAAGATATAAGAATAATTTTCCTGTAAATGAAACCAATCTTAATTCAATTACGTGGAGCTTAAAATGTGAGGAACAAATTAGTCCTGGGTGTCCACAAACAGCTAATGCTCAACAGGCCCTGTTAGGATGTCTGTAATGTGCGATGTAACTAGATATCGATCCTCATCAGACATCTGGTTAACCTCAAGATAATGTTAGGGCTTTAGTCCCATTATTGTGGACAGGAATGACAGGTTGGAAATGAAGCTTGAGCAGAAAGCTAAATAGTATTAAGCCAATCAGATCCAATATATTTCTGAAGTCTCTCAACAAAATTGAGAAGGGAAGCTCAGTTTGCATGACAGACTGAGAGTACTTTGAGTCCCCCTTTGGACCTCTCTCAGTTGTCTTTTTAATAAACATATTCTGATGGCAGCACACAGCGATCATGCTTTTCACTTTGCCTCAGCAAAAGCAGCTCATCAAGCCTCTTTCTCCTCCCCCATCTTTAACACGGCTATGAGACCTCTAATTATGCAAGGATTCAAGTAGCTTTTCACAAAACACAGTGTTGTCCTTTAGAGTTGGAGAGCGCTCCACGAGCTAAAAGGACAGGATGTGTGCGTGTAGGTTGAGCAAATTCAATTTGTTTGATTAGTTCTCTGCATCTGCTTCAATTTTCATTTAAATTGTGAATCTTAAATCAAGATCATGTCTTTTTGTAAGATGTTTTGTCCACATAAGCCTCTTTAAATGCTAAGTATTCAATATTGAAGCATGCACCTACAAGTGTAACGTATTTGCTGATTTAAAAAGATGGATTCTCAGTTGTTTGAAATATAATCTGTCATTGAAGCCATGCATGTTACCTCATTCGCCGTCCTGATCTTTTACTATTTTATCATCTTCAATTTGCCACATAATCTAATCTTACTTAATGTGTGTCAGTACACATACAAATGTAATTAGCCTCAGATTTGCTGTTAAATTTGACAGAGACAATACTGTTGTCATCCTCGTGCATTAGATCACCTTCTGGCCCCATGGGGATATTTTTTTTTCTACAAAGCTCATGTGAAAAGGTTGTATCGAGATGGTAAGCATTCAGTTTGTGGTTTGCCTGAGGCGTTTCCTGACTAATTAAATTACACTGAAGTCTGTGAGATGTGGTCCAGGTGAAATGCAAAGTGCATGTTGCTTTTCTGTAGAGAAAAAAAGAGTCTGAGCCCCAGCAGGTCACATGAAAATATGCAAAATCCATACAAATTTGATCTTAAATATTTACCTACCAGAATAATACCTAAACCCTGTCCATTGTCATTATTGTTCATGAGCTTTTATGATGTCACATCAGTGCATAAAATGGATAAAATCTAGGATCATTTCTACATAAGAAGGCCATGCAGCTTTCAATAGTGTATGTGTAATGACCTGTCAGCCTTGTATTCAGTTTACTGGCAGGTGATTGTGGCTCGTGCACATCAACTCCCCCCCCAAAAAAACCCTGAGACATTTTCCTCTTTTATCTAATTGGATGATAAGTGGGTCCGCTACTGTTGAGCTCGGTGCCAAAACGCTTGCGCGGCCTTTTTTTCGTTGTCCGTTCTCGTCACAGCCCCCTCGCGTTTTCATCTCAAATCCCATTTGCTATTGTACCTGCCCAATAGAGAGACCGAGCGGGTTTTAACTCAGATGGCATTTCTAAATCATCATTTCAATCCAGCGCAAGTTTGACGCGGTGATCTCTGCGCTCTCACTCCGTGGAAGCGGTTACGCAGCGTTTTACAGGCTTTCTGTCTTTTCCCTGTTCCCCCATGATTTCGTTCCGCGGAGATTATAAACTCTTATAATCGTTTTCAGTTGTTTTTTTTTTTTTGCAAGAATTCTTTGGATGCTGAGCCATTCCGGACAGTAAACGGTGATGGCAGACTCTGATACGCAGGAGGCTCGCCAACCAGCCAAGGACTCACCGTTCTCCATCAAGAACCTGCTGAATATTGAAGAAAAACCCACAAAGCCCAAAAATACCATCGGCTCGACCAGAGGAGTTTTCGAGGGCAGCTTCTTTTCTCGGCTGGGAGACTTGTCTCTCCATCGGTTTGAACTACCCCGCAGAGAATCGGACTATCGGCGCAGTATTTGGAAAGAGCCTCTGCCTGGTGGTACCCGTACACGTTTGGAACACCTCTGAAAACTGGAGGTAAACTACTTGTAGCCTAACACCAGATGAGGAGTTTTTTTTCTGTTTCGTTTTGGGGGAAATGTTTTGTTTACGCGTCAAGGAAAGAGGAGCTTTTTGACACTGGTCTAATTTCACGTCATGATGGCTAAACATCAAAAGTAACAAATATTCTGTTTTAAAATGTCCAAATCGAATATTAGACTTGCAGAAAAAGAACAATTTGTTTTTGTTTTTTTAAGTAAAACAGACATTTTGTCAATTTCTCCCTGAAGATCAATAAAGTATATTCAATTCAATTCAATTCAATTCAATTACTTGGTTTAATTATTCAGTGTTCTGATGTGTAGTTTTTTTTCTTGCTGCAGGTTCTGAAAAGATCAACCCTAGGGATGCATCGCCAGCCCCAGACAGACGCACACCTGAGAAAAGTGACCAAGATGCCAAAGAGGAAAGCGCAGACGACGACATCGCTCTAGATGAGAGTGACGCAGAAGAGCTAAAGAAGGAGCCAGACCAGGAAGACGACTGGAGGAAGAAAACGGACGAAATGGACGCCGAAAAGAAGCCCTGTCGAAAGAAAAAGACGCGCACCGTGTTTTCCAGAAGCCAGGTCTTCCAGCTGGAGTCCACTTTCGACATCAAGCGCTACCTCAGCAGCTCGGAGAGAGCCGGCCTGGCCGCGTCCCTGCACCTGACCGAGACGCAGGTGAAAATCTGGTTCCAAAACCGAAGGAATAAGTGGAAAAGGCAGCTGGCCGCGGAGCTCGAGGCGGCCAATTTGAGCCATGCTTCTGCGCAGAGGATTGTGCGGGTTCCCATCATCTACCACGAGAGCGCGGCCTCAGAAACGGCCGGGGGCCCTGCCACAAACTCGCCGAGCAGCCAGTCATTGCTGGCTTTTCCCCACCACATGTACTATTCCCATTCACTGCTGAGGCCGGTTTAACCAAGAAATCGCCCAATTACCTGTACATATGTTTCAAAACGGCAACAATTCAAAAATAAATTTTGTATATTTTGTAGATTAAATGGAAACGTTAGTTCTGGTTATTATAACCCTATTATTATTATGACTATTATTATTTGTATTATAATTTTATTTTAATCATTAATATTATTGTTATGATTAGACGTGACGGCTCATTATTATGTTGAAGTCTCCAAGTGAGTCACTTTTACGCAGGAATAATAAAATGTAATGATATTAACTTTATTATTGTTATTATAATGATGTATCAGAAAAATGACTTCATATATTTTAATGTATTCAGTTGTCAAAAATGTACTTGTTTCAAACAGGGTTGGCTGTCTATATGTATTTTACAGATTTATGTATCGGTGTTCGTACCTAAAATAGTTGAATTTGTTATTTTGATATTTTCAAATTCGTGCAATACTGTTGGCTTCAGATTTGGCTTGAAGTCTCTGTCATCGTTGGCTACCTGTATTTTTTAAGTGTGAGGACAATCATGTGATCACTGGAAATAAAGTTAAAGTAATATAGAGCATTGTTTTCATTGTTTAGTTTTAAAGCCACGAAACAGCCAAAACAACAACAACAAGAACAAACATCTATTTGTAATTTTTTTCTTGTTTTTTTATATTGGTATTGAAATTTTGTGTATTTTGTGGTCTTACTCTCAGTAAAGATTGGTTCGAAAAAAGGATTCTTTTGATAAACAAGGAAGTTTTTTAAACAAGGCAGGCTCGCTGAAATTTCACGGTCACTTTGGAAACAACAGTGAGAAAAATATTAGTTTGCTTTGAACTAAAGATGTTATTATTTGATTACATGAAGAAAAATATTTCTGACATTTCTGGATCTTTTCAATAAATCTGTTTTCTCTAACATATAGTATAATATTTAAGCTAATCAAAAGTTAATAACACAGAAACTGTGAAGCAAAATATAGAATTTTACATAAATGGTGGGTTAAACTGGACAAAAAATGCAATAATTCACAATAAGTAGGATTGGTTGAATCTTTCTTATATGTACATGGTATAAAATAAACAAAAATTAGATTTACAGAGGTTCATAAAGTTGCATTCTGGAGGCTTAACTACGCAGTCCTACTGTACCATTATATAAAATCCACTCTTTGTACCTTATTTTTATAAAATTCCATCATATTCATTGATACACTGTGCATCTGTGTCCGTGTATATGTGTGTGTGTGTGTGAGAGAGAGAGAGGGAGAGAGTCAGAGAGAAAAAGAAAAGGGCAAGCGAGCAGACCGTGGTCATGTGGTACAGATTCGGACACCGGAAATACATCAAAGTAAAATCAACCAATGAAAGCGCAGGCGCGAAGTTGAAAATTCGTTTCGACCAATCAGGATCTCTCAG
>CAJRST010010001.1:4630532-4659953 GCA_907169785.1 Menidia menidia | reverse complement strand
AGCAGCCGAACCCAGTTCGTGATCTTCACCGTGTTTTTCCACTCGTTTAGCTTCCTCCTGTCTTTTATAGTTTTGTGTTTCACATACCTCAAAGTCCTCAAAGTGGCAAGGTTTCACTGTAAGAGGATCGACGTTATAACAATGCAAACTTTGGTGCTGCTGGTGGATATACACCCCAGGTGAGTTTCTTTAAGTTGTTCTACCTGTCTTTATTTGCCTTGTTCTTCTTTCAGTCTTTTGATATGCAGATGGAAATTTGTGCTTTCAAGTGAAGATAAAAGAACAAGCTGTTCAAGTCAAATGTCAGCATGAAATACCTGTTTGTCGTCAGGAAAAAAAAAACGGCACACTGAATGATGCTTTGCCAACTCTGTGCTGACATTTGAATTTGTCTTCATCATACAGACAGCATACAATCCAACATAAATGTCACCAGCAGGAAACTAAAATGAGAGGATAGTCAGTATATGTCAGATCGAGCCATGCATACACTGATTAGACAGCATAAACCTGGTTTTCATTAACCTGGCATACATGGTGAGGTGTGTGCTGGTAGTCTAAATCCTGCTTTTCATTACACACACTGAGGACTGTTATCAAAAAAATGTTACTTAAGCAATATGTCATCATGGTTTTGATGGTTAAGTTTACGAGCACACATTCACAAACAAAACTAAATATTAGAATAGTCTAAAATTCTTGAATTTTTAGAGAATTTAAGAGAATTTAGAGGATCCTGTGCATTTCATGTCAGTAAAATAACAAACCATTGGCTTTACCTCAGCTCTGCTTTTGGATACTTAACTCATCACAACAGTATTGCACAAAAGTACACCCACTACTTCTTAATCATCTGCCTCACTAATTATAACCCAGCTGAACTGCCTTTGCTTTCCAGTGTTCGTCAGCGTTGCCTGGAAGAGCAAAAGAGACGGCGGCAGAGAGCAACAAGGAAGATTAGCACCTTCATCGGCACCTTCATGCTCTGCTTTGCTCCCTATGTGATCACCAGGTGAGTGCTGGCAGAAATAAGAGGGGAAGCCACACTGGAAAACACTCTCTGGCATCTTCAATCCTTTCATTCCCCCAATACCTGGACAGGCACCCCCACCCCACCCCACCCCCACTTCCTCTCTGTTTCCTCTCAACACAGGGTTGGAAGATGAGATTGGCTGACCTTGTGATAAGTAATATGCCTGTGCTTTGCCGTTGCTGATGCTGCATTAGCACTTTTCTCTTCAAGTTCGCCGGGTGCATCCTAGTTCGCTAAAATTCACTTGCATCAATCACTGCTTCAAGCTAGGATGTCAGAGAAGGCCCGCACAGAGCTGCACAAGAGATGTCTGTGTCGAAATAATTGTCTTAGTTGTGAATGTTGAATTTATTGTGTTAACCTGAAGAAGTGGGTAGGGAAAGAAAACCTAAGGCTTTTCTTGGGGAGCAGGTCCTTCTGCTCCTATCCTGACTGGGTTCTCTTTTTTTATGGTATGCTACAAGTTGAAAGTCCGGACACAGGTTTATTCGAAACAAATGCAAAAGTTTGCTTTTTACTGACATCGTCCTTTCTGTAAACCCTCCAGTTTCCTTAGAATACATCCAAGGTCCTGTGCAGCAGAAATTTTTCACTTGTGCTTTGTTGCTGGTGGTAGAGAACAATGACTAGCATTCCGTAATGACAGAGGTCTGACTTTAATGCGGGGTTTGACATTGAACTTTCTTTATATCCCCAAATTGTTGTGTGATTATCAGTAAACTGCCTGTAATAAATGGCCACAACGGAGCTGCGCGTGGTCTGATTATGCAAATGGCAGAGTAATAATTAAAATGTGAATAATATACGCTGAAAGCCTGTCCACTGCCAGTCTGATTCTCATTTGGTGACAGGGTCATCATGTGCGGAGTCAAATCCTCGCTGTGTGGTGTAGTAGATGAGTTAACCTCCTGTTCACTCTTTCATTGGAATGCGCCAAACAAATGTCTGCTAATTCTCCTGGCCCATGAGGGCCAATGTAAATGTGCTGACACAGCTCGATTGTGTACAGAGCAATCACACAGAGTGCAGTTGTAGAGGAGCAATGATTTTTACACACTTTTTATGACACCATGTAAACAGTGTGAAAGCACACATATCGACGTGACGTTTTTAGGACTGACATCAGCTACTTTAGAAAGCAGCAAGCACCAGGGGGAAAGACAGTTATGTTGATTTGATCTGTTCTCAATTCAAATACACTGTATCTGAAGCAGAAATAACAGACGATAAATACTTTGCGTTTAATCCTGCTGTGAAAAAGAATCAAAGTTACAGAGTTAGGTCATGATTTGATGCAGTTTAAGGACAATAATGGAACATGTGAATTGACTAAAAAAGTTCAAGAAAAAAAACAAATAATTTCCCTATTTTTTGTGGCAAAATAAAAACAATTTATTTAAGGTATTATTGAAGAATTGAATCTAAAACATTTCTAGTGGAATCATTTTAATTAAATTAACCAATTCAGATAGGAGTTGCCAAAAGATATTACATGTAAATAGTGTCAAAAAACAATGGTCACCATGAAACTCACAAATATCAGTAAAGCTTTTACAGTTCTCAGTTACTCAGATCATAAAAAGCTAAGACTGTTTGTTTCCAAAGTAAGAGTTGATAGACATCTATAGATGAATGGATCAGTGTCCATCTTAATCATTAATCATCCACTACAGGATAAGTATGATGGAGGATATTGGAAAGCTTGCCGAAATAACATGAACTGCTGTTGTGACTGAAGAAAAAAATTATCAAAGTAGTCTTGTGTGGCTGGCTGAAAACATTTCAAACTTATTGAGATGAGAATTTACAAAACAGTAAACATTTATTAAAGAATCATCCTCTGTGATTTACAGTGAAACTGTATATTTCTTGTTCTGCAATGTAAGCTTGAGGCATGCACATCTTCTCCAGTATGTTGACTTTCTCTTCCACCGCTCATTCTCACACCACCTTCTCTCTGTGCATGCCCGCAGGATCGTGGAGTTATTTCCAGCAGTGCCTATCAACCCTCACTGGGGAATTGTCTCCAAGTGCTTAGCTTACAGCAAAGCAGCTTGCGACCCTTTTGTGTACTCCCTTCTGCGACACCAATACAAGAAGACGTGCACAGACATCATCAATCGGCTGCTGAAGCGCAGCTCCTTGGATGCATCCGGACGAGGGCCTGACTATCAGGTCAACATCATTCCGACAGCTGAGTGACAGGGGGAGAGCACACTGATGGGATATGACCCGTGGGTTGACCCGGCAGCTGTCTGGGACACATGAACCTAATTTATTTTTGAAGAAGAATAGGGCAACTAATGGTCATTCTTGTCCACGTCCGCTAGAATTTTGTCTGACTTGTCGGAAATAAGACGCGTAAAAGTCACCGTAGACAAGGACAAACCTCTGCACAGGAATACCATTACGCCTCTACGCTGAGCGCCCAGAGCAGCAGATCGGTGCAGTGGACCTGCTGCGAGCACAATAAACAGCAGATTTCACATCCACCTGGAGAGACAGATGTGCTCACACACAGGAAGAACAGCCTCATTATTTCAAATGGGTAGCTTTGTAGTCACTATAGCTCCAAATACACAATTGCACACACACACACTCACACACACACACAAATATATACAGTATAAAAATACAACATACTTTTGTACATTGTGTTGTACTTTATGGAGAGAAGAAGAAATCGCTCTTAGTTAGTGAGTCAGTTTATATATGGAAATATTTTAAACCCCAATTTGAAGCACTTATAAACCTAGCCGGAGGGAGAAAATCCCCCTTAAACCTGCTGCTTTTGCTGTTGTGACTGGTAAATGCCCCTCTTGTTGTTAGGCTAAGTGTAGCATGAGCCACTGCATCTGTCTCACGTCTTAGAGTGACCCAGAAGAGCACCTCGCACATTTGGGCAAGATAAAACTCCAGAGAGGACAAAAGAAAGGGTTTGATATGTGCTATATTTTTTCCTTGACTGAAATAAGGAGATGATTTCAATACAGTGACACAAGTTTAAGCAATGATTCAGACAAATCTTAGAACACAAGATCTCTGGAAGTTGAAATATTAAATTCGCTTTGGTTAGCTAGTTCAAAAGCTAGTTGAGCATGTAATAGTGATGGAGAACTTTATATTCTAGAGACAAACTTGTCAAAGTTTTGTTCACAATCAGATATTTAATCTATGTGCTAAGAATCCGGGGACATTCTCCAGAAGTTTTGATGTGTTGGTGTTTCCAGTAAATCCCCAAAACCAGAGTCACGGTGTTTTTTTCTCCTTGTGGCAATCTTTGCATGAATATACTTACAATTTGAAGCTAATGGAAAAGCTCACATGAAAGCTAAATCACTGTCAGATGTTTTTATAGATTTTGTTTGGACTAAAAGGATCAACAATTTCTGTCCATAATATACTATTTCTGTGATATACTAAAATCCGTTTTCAGATCATGAATACAAACTTCAGCAGTTCTTGATCATAGAATTTCTGTTCTTTTTGACTGAACTGAATAACTCAACTTTCATTTGAACTAAAGCAGGTTTCCTTCATCATCTGCTCTTTTTTCAACTATAGGTGAGCAGAATATTCCTTAAATCCTTGTCAAATATGTTTCATCCTCTAATATGTGCATGGTAGTATAAACACCTTCTCCTGCAGTGATTCCATTATTTATTGTACTTTTTCTAAATACAGGATATTTTCTGGACAATAACCTAAGAGCAGAAGGTGTTAAGCGATAAACTATTATCATTGTTAGACCTCAGTCTTACCTCCACCTGCCCAGCAAAGTATGCCATTAAATTCCTGTATTATGTTTGAAATCCTAGTTAATTCTTGACTGTAACCATATAATAGAATTAACAGACAAAACTAAACACATGCTTGATACTCAGCTGGGGAGGTTATGGTATAGTATGGCAAACAGACAAGCAAAACCAGAAAATGGTTTTAATCCTAAAATTTTTTTGAAAGAAATGATAAGTGGAAGAATGGATTAGTTGCACTGAATGGTACTCAAAAATGTTTTTCTTGACTGTTTTTTTTTATCAGTTGTTGGTCTGAGCCATCAAATCTCAGGTAACAAAGACAGTCTACTGTTTTTTTTCAAAGTGATGCTATAAAGACAAAGAAACATTTGAGATATAAGAGAAACTGGAACATTTTGTGTATTTTTGCTGAAAGTGACAGAAAATAGAGGCTTTGAAAGGAAGAACACCCCTATTGAAATGATCAGAGCCATTTGGTTTCCTGCTGGGTACTGTAATGTACTGCACTGAACTTCTGAATCCCCACATAATTGGTCAATATCACACACCAAATGTGAGTGTGCAGTAACAGAATCATGCAGACTGCTAATAGGTAAAAAGTGATAACACAGTTCAATGGAACAGACATCCTTGTTACCCATTTAATTCATTTGCTTCCAGAGCTGCTTTCCCTCTAAGCTTTTTTTGTGCAATTAAAATGTCCATGTATTGTAATCTTTATGACATTTAGTGCTTTTTTATGAAGGATTCTAGAAAACCTTATGTGTCTTAAATGATGTGTAGCTAAAAAAAAAGAGCGCCAGTTTGAACAGGTGGTTTAATCTCACAAAAATGTTTTGCGTTCGTTCATTCCAGTTGCTTTTGCAGTAGCCTGTTGTAGCTTTCTGGTATCATATCAACAGATATCGACACTCATGAGCCCTATTGATGGATCTGCCGGGTTAAATGTTGTAGCCATTATGTATTTTTTTCTGTATCAGAAGTCAAGCAACTTTGTAATGAGAGGGCTGTGAGTGGGCACCATTTGTTTTAGAGTCAAAATAATATGGACCGAGTTGCTTCACACCGTACAACAGAAAACTGAAAATTATATATTTCTGAGGCTTGGGTCTTCACATAAACAGCCAGATCAGCCCTGGATTGTTTCAATTTTAGGTACATTTATTGTTCAAGCAATAGATAAAATCGAATCAGTGTCTGCATAATTGGATATATCCTTTATGCCTAGAAGTATTTATTTTCTCAGCAAATAAAGTACATTTTTAGAAACCTGTCATTTTAATTTATACTTAATATGATGAACTCCAAAACAACTGATGCCTTAAAATGTGAAATGTGGTGATTTAAAGGTTTTTCAATAGCGTACCGGTATGTTGAATAGCTGTAAAGTTCAGTCAGTCATTGCCTTATTCAAGTTTATTCATTACCTTACATTTGCCTATGTATTTCTGTGTCTTGCTGGATTTGATGGACGTTCTAATTGGTAAACAACCTAAATATGAAATGAAACATGTCAGATTTAGATGAACAAGTATTTTTGGCTCTTTTGATATGTATGTATTTGTGATTTATGACAACACAATACCTGTCTGAGTTACACTGAATGCTGCTTCAAATGCAAATTAAGTTTAAAGTTTTGAAGACAATAGGTGACGAGCTAAGTAGAATTTACCTCATTTTTGTCTTGGCTGCTGACTTGACCTTGTCAAGTGTATTCTAATTTATTCAACTTTAGTTCAAAGCTGACACTGCTAAAGGTGGTGAAGAGGACTGTGGATGGTGATGTGATAACCTGTAGTGACAATTACAATTACTGTTGTTTCCACATGTTGAAAACACTGTTTGGTTTTAGTTGTGATTGTAGTTGTTATTTTGTTGACAATTAGAAAGATGACTACTTTGACTTTTGACTGAAAGGATTAAAGTAAATTGTGAATTTTACGAAACTGCTTATTTAAGTGTCCATACTTATTATTGCATTTATATGTAGTTTTCAAACTTTCAGAGCGCGTAACTGTTGTTCAGAAACACACAAAAAAGGGAGGTTTAACAAAAGTCACGTGGCTCTCGTGTAGCTGCGGCCGCTCACACTGTTTCAACCTGAAACCAGTCAGCCGGAGAGAGGCAATTTTTCTGTTCACACCACAATGCAGGTGGTAATGAAACATCAGCAGCTGACAGAGACAGCCTCAGCTGTAAATGGTAGAGCTTCTGTACACTGATTACCACGCCAGGAGCCAATGATTATCCTCAGGTGGGTGGCACTGACCATGACACACAGCTTAATCATGGTTGACTTCAACCCACTCAGTCAACAGACCTCCCTCAGTGACAAATATACCACCACTCAAAGTGAAAAGTAGACACCTCGACCTGCAAAACAAAGAAATATGTGTTGTGTCAATGCAATAAAATAAAACAAATGGATAGAAATAAATCTATTCTTGTGCTTCAGATGGGGTAAGTACAATGGCGCAGTGCAATTTAATATTATTTTGGATAGTGCAAATGTGTCACAATAGGTTTTTCTAGGGTCAAGGATACAAAACTAAGCAGAATGCCGTATCCTTGCAGTCATTGATTTGGGACTCTGAGAAGAAGGCCGGGATCTAAAAGCCATTTAAGCTTTTAAATGTAATCAATTTCTCGATGACAATCTGTGTGATACATGGAATAAAGAAGGTGTGGGGGACGCTTATTATTTAAAAAACTGCTGTTTGACCAGCTGCTTTCTGTTCAGTGTTGCATGCTTGAAAGTGTGGGTCATACTTTGTAATGGTGCCAGTCCAAAGCTCTGAAATATTAAAGGCTTAGCTGAAGGCTGAAGAATCCTGTGTCTTTAAACCGATCTACGAGGTTCTGGATGTATCCTACAGCTATACTGCATACTAGGTGATTCCCTCTCCTCCCAACAGACCACCATTCACACCCATGCTTACTCACAGGTATCATCTGCAGTCCATGTGGACAAAGTCTGGACGTGTGTTTGTCTTACAACGTCTCATTACAAATGGAATCCAGACTGTTTCAGCTCTGCAAAACAAATGTATCTTTTTTTACGATCATTCATCACTGTAGCTGGTGTTGGCCCCTAACAGCATGCATATGCCTGGGAAAGCAAATCTAAGTTTGTACAGATGAAATGCAATAACATGCATTTTAAAATATATTATTTCTAAGAATTATATCCTGTCAAGGCAATTAAAGTATTTTTCTTTTGTTTAAAAAAGCATATACTGTATTCACATAAATTTGCACGTGGTTGATATATTCTTTTCCGTTTTTTTCTTTGGGCTGAAATGTGCTGAATGGCGCCATGAATAGATTTATATGGGTTTCTAAACTGGATGGATGAATGGACTTTATGAACAGCACAGCCTGCCATGACAGTTTGCTCCACACATATTGCCAGTGGAATTATTAAAATCACAACAGTGACACTTTTTTCTCTAGATCACTGATGATTTTGAAATTAAAATTTGTCAAATGATTTGGTTTTATACACTATCAGCAAAGAGCTACTGTTTTTCTGTGTAGGCTAAAAAGGCATCAGTTGATTTGCTGATTTGTGATTAACCTTTTAAGACAAGCAAACCTTCAAAATCTAGAAGACACACCGTTTGTCTCTGAGACTTACAAATGCACTTTAATGTTTCACATTCATTCTATAGAAAGTATTGTAATATTAACAACCACTGACAAGTCTTATTCTGTCTGGTGCTTTAAGATGGTGACAGGGGTTGTGTGAGCGTGTTCAATAACCTTTGGAGGAGGAGATAAGAGGCTAAGGCCTTTCCTAATTATATGTTGGTCAGAGAGGAGGAAGGCTAGCATTGTTAGAGTAAACCAGTGATCTGTAAAAGCCCTGGTAGAGCTCTGATAATTAGATTCTCTACCCTGACACTCCGCAGATACAATCTCACACCTCAAGAAATCAAATGAGGTGATGCTTAAAATTGGTTGTTGCAGCCAAGTTATGTGCAGAAAGTAAGTTTTTTTTGGTCTTGCTGGCTAAAAGGAATTTTTTCTTCATTTCCTAAAATAATACTTTCCCTTTTGTGTCAGTGACAGGATTTCTAAACTGTTGCTTTTCAGCTTGTATGTATGTTTATTCTAAAAATGCTAATTTGTGTGTGTTTCTAGTCTCAGGTTTGGCATTCTTGCATTCTTAAGTGTTGTGTTCCTTGATGTTGAATAATGATCTTGCTATTGTGCAGCCACTGAAACATCACCTCGCGGTAAATACAATATTACAGACTGCTATTCTCTTCTACACACATTCACACACTGATGGACACATCAGAGGCCACATGGGGATCAGTATCCTCACACATCGACATGTAGTCCAGGGAAGTGAAATATTATTTTCGCATTTATTTCCACCACTTTTGAAAACGTTTATGAATTGTGACTTTAAATATCCTTTTGTTTGAACCAGAAAACCATAAATAAAGATTTATTTAGCACTTGGAAACAGCGGTGAAAGGTGTGCTACAGATGGAATGTGACAGATAGATCAAATCTAATTTCCATTAGAAAAATCTATAGAAATGTTTTGTTAAAGAACGCAACATTTTGAGATTTGTGAAAAGATTTATTCAAAAACTAAAAGCAAAATATAAAATAAACATGACACACAAGCTTATTTTATGTTGGAGCATTACACAAGTGTCTGTAAAAGTCAAAGGGTTTTTATTTAACTGGTATATAAGTTAATACACACGTACATGATGACATTTGTGTTTTTTGTTTCTTTCTGTTCTTACAGGGAATTAAATTAGATGCCACAACAGTTTTGTCATTCGATTTGTATGTAAGTCTTTATATTTAGCTGTCTTGTAATTGGTTTGCACTAGTGCCAATTATCAGCCTGTGTACCATAAATGGAGGCACATAACTTTATAGTTCATATAGACACTGACAGAAAAGCCTGCGACAGAAGGAGAATAAATGTCCATAGCTAAAAAAAAAAGACAGGCTACGGAAAACCTATTCCTGCAAGTGAACCCAAATAAAGTCAGACGAAAACCAAATAAAGCACTTATTTAAATTAATCCATGTTTTCAGTCTGCAAATGTTGATTTAACTGGCAGCACTCTGAGGGAATGTGAAACCGGCCCAAACCTGGGCTTTGCCTTCACTCCAGTGTGATCAGAGTAGATGTTTGCTTTTAATTCTTTCATTGGCTTCTTATTATTATTATCTTCCCATGCGGCTTGCTCTGGACCTGTGGGCTTGCAGCTGCCTCACAGGCAATCTGATGGGCTGCCTGTTGAATTTTTCCATGATCTCTCTGATTCGTGACAAGTTGGTCCGGCCAATGGTGAAGTCGCACCTGGTAGCGCCTATCTCGTAGCCCACCTCGCACTTCTTGCTGGATAGGCTGTAGCCCTCGGCTCTGGCTGTCACTCGGTACTCTCCGGGGTTCAGCAGGCGCCAGTAATCCCCGTCAGCAGCTGAAAAGGAAGGCAACCACCCAGCAGCTGAATGTTTTGCACTTTAGCATTTTGAGCGCTGAAGAACATTGCACGAACCACTATTTGAGCACGTGGCAATTTTTTTTTCTTTACCTAAAGGCGAGGGGAATTGTAAATATGTGTTGACAGCCTGACATAAAACATCTTCACACTTCGGAGGGGCAAAAGATTGTCAGCAGTAGGGTCTGGAAGAAGTTTCTGTTTGCTGGAGGCCCACTTGTAGTACAGTTATTTTCTTTAGCCAGCAGGTATGTGTCTTGTCAGATCCTTTGGCAGTCCAAGTCTTCATACTTGAGACTCTTTCTTCGATGTCTCTTCCGCTATTGTTCATTCTCAGCCATGGGTGGGTCTATTCTCATCTTATTACAATCCTTTTTTCATGTATACAGTGCTTAACAAAATTTGTTCGACCACCATTGAATGTAAGAATTATACCACAGCTGCCCAAAATAAGCAGCTATAGTTACTAAAAATAATTCCTTTATGTTTCTGCAACAGTTCTATGGAGGTCATTTTGCTAAAACTGTATTCGAGCCATCTTCTGAACCACTTGGGGTCACAGGGGGACTGGAACCAATTCAGTTTGATGCATGTTTTTGAAGAATTTCTTAAAAAACTAAATTCAGAAACATTTCTGGTTTTCTAACCAGTGGTGTTTTAAACACTGTGTGTATCTAAAAAACGGACACAAACTGCGCAGGAGACACATGAAAATTTTAAATCACACTATATGTTCTTACATGTTTTGAGCGGAAGAACATAAAACACAAAAATGCTGAAGACAAGAAGAAAAAATAACAGCCAGTCGCATTAAACTTGGTGAAAGGTTTGCATTTTTTTTGCAAAAATGTACACCTCTTGTTATTCAAACAGCCTTTTAATCGGAGACACAATGTCAAGAGACTCGTGCTGACTTTCAAAAAGTGAGTCGGTTTAAATATAGCTCAGCTTTGTCATGCTGGCTTTTTCTAGCTCCCTCCGTACTTAATGCAGCCTTTTTGAGTATGTATGCTTGCTTCCTTCCTGTCATCTTAACACCCACCTGATATGTTTCAACAACCACTGAGGCAAATGAAATACGATAGCACATGTGCCTCTGCTGTCCAGCGATACACGGCAACCCCGGCCTACAGAGCATCACTGTAGGCCTGAAAGGAAGGACGGAAAGTGAAATGCCCGATTTGAAAATGCAAATTCAGAAATGGTTTTTCACTTTTAAAAAAACACACGACTATGGTCTATTTAAAGTGATGGAGGAAAAACCGTTATGCAAATGTCTATTTCTGAAGGTTCAAGCTGTCCCCAAAAACAAATTTAAAGCAGCTGAAAAGCCACAGCTTTTAAGCAAAATCCTAAAAACCTTCTTGACTGCATTTGAGCGCGGTAAGATTTCTGAGAGGAAGCAGTGACTTATTCTGAGTTCTAGCAGCAATAATGGTAAATCCTTTTGGACGTCTGATTTCACGCTCTATGGGGAAAAAAACTACTTTTCTTATAAAGGCTGTATTTTCTAGGCATATGCAGAAATTGCCTTGAGGACTCACAGTCAATTGTCGTATTCAAATCAGCAACAGACTTCAACCTGCGGCAGTGTTTGAACAAATCACCTGCTTTTATTTATCCATTTTTCTTACGCTGAAACATTAACTTGCAGGAGGACTGACGCATTCTTGAGGAATAACTCAAAGTTTGGAGACGATAGAATCAGAAAAACCTGGAGGTAGTTTATTTTGCTTCGACGGCAATCTCTCAGCTTCCTCACAAAGAATGTCAGAGGCTACAAAACAGACAGTGACATCTGCTATCATCTACAATATCTGATGAGCATTTCGAGGTGGGCATTTTTTTTATTTTGCATGGCTTGAGGTTTTAAATCTAAAATGTGAGGTGCGGTTTACCTGTGCGGATATCATGACTGATGCCTTCTACGGAAATGATGGCGTTGGCTATTCCACGACCTTGAAAGTCCCGAACTACCCCTTTGATACCACGATGCACCTGGATGGAGAAAACATGACATAAGTTTACTCTTTTAACCCTACAGTCATTTCCATAGTGTCCAGTGCACCAGCATTTAATATATTATTCTGTGTAATCTCCAGTAAAGGATGCTATTTGTATATTTCCTCCACTTCCAGCAACAATTATTTAAAAAAGTTTCATGTCAGAGGCTGAATGGCCTTAATTGCTGGAGAGAATATCATATATTAAAGATACTGTATTTATTAAATGTTGTTTGGACAAGAAGCCTTACAATAAGTACATTTGGATATCCTCAAAATACTTGTCTTCGAAAACATTGTGAGGGAAAAAAAATCTTTCATTCCTCCTTTATATTTTCTGGGGGACAAACCTTTTAAGGAAATGTCTGGTTTGCAAACTGGCTTCTTGTCCATTAAGGCATGATGCTCTTAGTTTAATACATTGCCCCTATTAGGTGAGGTGAGAACATTTTAGTGACATTAATTCAGGGACAAATTAAAAGTGAAAAGCTAATTCCACAATGTGAAAAGTCCTTGTTTTTACATGATCGAGTATATCCCGACTGCACCCGTGGGAGTTTTGTTGTGTGAGTTGCGTGGGGCTTCTTTGCTTGTCTACCTGCTCCATGAACACAAGAAGAGACTCCCGATTGTTCTCCCACTCTTCAGGCAGCTCGCTCTCATGAGGGAATTTGTCACAACCCACATACATCGAAAGTTCAAAGCAGTTGGTGTGCAAATAGCTAAAATCATTCATACCTGTAAAAAAGAAAAGAAAAGAAAAAGAGACAGACATCTCTGTTGGCCCACATCAGCTAACTCACAGGTCAGAATTCTGCCCATGCACTGGGCAGAACTGTGATGAAAATCACAAAGTTTTTTTTTTTTTAAACTAAAGTTAAATGGAGTTCAAATCTGTAAGTTAAGACTTTGAGCTCAGCAGACAACTCCTACACATGGCCATGTCAACATCAGTGGAAAAACACCCCTGCAGATATGGACACTAACTGCCAGCTGCTGTGTGCCAGGATGCTCCGTTGATGGTGCCGTCCTCCTTGGCAAAGTCCTCTGTGTGACAGACCCGTCGGTTGGCATCAGTCATCAGACGGTGGGTGGATGCATAGGAGAAGGCCAACCAGCGAAAGACGTGGTCATCCGGGGTGGGGGTTTGTTCCCTCGTCACCCCAACGGAGCGAGTTCTGTCATACGGGAAGGTCACCACCAGCTCCCCTCCCTGGAGGTTACCTCCCAGCACGAAAGGCATTTTCTCCATCCATGCTACTAAAGCCCTTGTCTCCAAGGCAACCTACAGCATGGGTACAAAAGAGACATGAAAAATGGAATTAATGACATCATCTGACCAATATGATCACTGAATCAAGCTCCTCGATGCAAACAAGATCATCCAGCAAGGTGCTCTTAAACGGAATTGATAAAAACAGAAAACAAAAATAAAAAAAAATTTTAAAAATAACACTCGGATAACAATTCTGAGAGATGAGCAAGTCTTTGAAACCAACTGGCGTGCAGTTGCGTGTACTTGCGCGTTACAATCAAGAGTTTGGCCCCGCTGTTGGGGCTCATATAATTAAACCAGCTCTCTCATCTCGAAGCACCAGTTGGAGCAGTCAGTGGGGCAGGCGCGGAAAGGTTTCACAGCTTTGTGAGCACAGATGGGAATCCCAGCACCACAGCTGCAGCAGCTATTCTGGAGGCTCAGTGTGACTCACCCGTGGCCCTCACTAACGTCAAAACACTCGTGAGGATGAGCTTTTAATAGCACGCTGGGTGTATTTTGGCTCACAGCCTCTTCGTCATCCACTGCAAGTGCATCCGCGTTTCTCAAAATAGATAGCGCCGGTGTGTCCTCGTGACTGCTTTACCCTTTTCAAAAGGCTGATGGGCTTCACTGTGAAGATTTGTTTGTTACTCTGGAGGAGGTGCAGGACAAGAACACAATGCCACACTTTGTCACCGAAAGGTGAAGTCACTAGAAACTAAATGGCAAATTAAAGCTCAGCACAGGGAAGAAGAAAAAGATGTGACTTGGACGTGTAATTGCTATTTTTATCAGCAATTACACGTCTTGTGCAGCACCACCGTTGCTATTTTAGAACATGGAAACAGTTATATCCACAGCAATTTGCCCAACACTTGCAGTTGGTACAAAGTAAGTGCTAATATAAGGTCGTTTTTACCTGTTGACATTTCACAACACTTTATCAAACGGGCAGACTCACTGAAGCGTTCTTTGACTGGTACCACTCTGGTAGAGGCACGTGGTGGTTGAACATTTTGCGAGGAATCCACTTCGTGGCCTCAGCTTCCCATAGAATGGAGTTGAGATCTGGGAAGTTGTGGTGAATGTCTATTCCATCATTGCTCCATCGACCAAGAGACCAACCACTGAGCTCGGAGCCCTGTGTTGAAAAGTAGTACAGGATGTTAAAAAGTCACAGGAAACGGCGTTTTTATTTTCTTGGGAGCACACATTTATGGTCCCAGGTGGAGTTCTGGAAATGGTCCATATACAGGATTTACATGTCTATACACATTTGTATGTCAAGGGACATGCTCTGCTGAGAAAGATGTTCATAACAGATAACAGGAAGGGCATCTAAAGTCACGAGCAAAACCTGCTAGATAAGGGTGAAGAATAAAAAAATCTATACTAACCGTAAAGGGCATGTGCAGTTTTTGGAACTTGTTGCCCATAAGAAATCCCCCAAAATACTGATATTGGCGTCTGGTTAGTACAATTGTTAACACGTGTACTGTATAACAATAATATCATTTGACTGAATATTACATTCTAGTTATTAAAAAAAACTCATAAAATGAACCTTCTGCCATCAACACACACCTCACAGTTGCATAGTCTGTTGTCTTTATCCCTTTATATTTATGTATTTATAAGTACAAGCTGATATGGAAATTAGCTGTTGGATACAGACTCATTTTACAATAAAATATCAGGTCTCTGAGTGACACCATCTAGGGGAAAGATACTTGCTCTGTAGCTCACATACTTGTCTATAACTAAGTTAAAACAGGCTCTTTTATCTTGTCTTGCAACTGATATAGGCCACAACACATGTGACAGTGATGAATTACAGTGGAACACACAGCCCACGTGCACGCGTTGTTTATTTTATGTATTCCATCAGATCATCCCAACTTATCTTTCAGGATGCAGAGCCCTGTCAGTTAAACAGAAAATGATGCTGTGTTTTTTTAAACAGGCGAGCTCCTGAAATGAGGTCATCAATAGATGTCTTATGCACCTACCACTTCAAAGGCTTTATCGTACCCATCAGGGTTGACAGATGGCAGTAGATGGATTCTGGTCTCTTCCACCAGGTGACGTATCCTCTGGTTGCCAGATAGATACTCCAGACACATGAACTGCATCAGCAGCAAGAGCAGCTCCCGACCTAGCACTTCGTTGCCATGGGAACCCGCTGTGTAGCGAAACTCTGGTTCACCTGGTCAACAAGATGGCATTAAAGGGAGGCTAGTGAAAAGATTGAGGGGAGCTTATTATGCAATAAATGCATCAGAGATAAACATGTTTGGTTGTTATTATTCATATCAGTTAAGGTGTCACGTGTTGCACACATTTTGTTCCATTTTTCACTCACCAACTTCATGCTCTCCTGGGTTGTCAGAGATCTCTATGGCATACAGTTTGAGGCCGCTGTGAGACTTTCCTATGTTGTAAATCCGGGTGATGTTGGGACACATTTCGTTGACCACCTTCATGAGCTGGTTGGGACAAATATTGAAGCATGAACTGCTAATGAATTCTGGAAATCACATTAGAAAAAGTCTGGTCTACTGTGGAGTTCACCTGAGGTATTTTACAAAGAGGGAACATAATATTGGGAGGCACGGTGGTGTGGTAGTTAGCACCATTGCCTCACAGCAAGAGGGTTCAGGGTTCAAGTCCCTGGGGGAATTATGTGGAGTTTGCATGTTTGCATGTCTGCTTGGGTTTTCTCCGGCTTCCTCCCACTGTCCAAAAACCTGCATGTTAGTTTGATTGGGCATTGCTCTTAGGAGTGAGTGTGCGTGGTTGTTTGTCTTTGTGTGTCTCTGTGTGGCCCTGCAATGGATTGGCGGACCGTCCAGGGTGTACCCCGCCTTTGGCCATTAAAAACAGGGAAAGGCTCCATTCCCCCCCCACAAGAATTTTAAAATAAAAATCAAAGCGAACAATCATACATTTCTACATTATTCATAAACTTTTTAACCACCTTTACTCATTCTAATCTAAAATTGTGGTTGAACAATCGTGTCCTGCACAGACTGTGAGGTGACACAACTCCCTCAAGTGTGTTGTAACCTGAGATTTCTCTGTTTTCTGTTTTGGAAGCCAACTTAGCCATGTGTGCAAGATTATGAGAATCCCTTTTTTGAAGGTCATAGTCCTACCAGTGTTTACAAAAAGTCAAAAATAGGGGCACTTCCAGTCCGATAGGATCAGTCTGGCATGGTGGAAGTATTGAAATTTCAATTACTTTATTTTCAATGTGCAAAAAATTAACAACTGTGCCACAGATATTTTTCTGTGTTCATAACTTAACAGATGAGTTCAATAAAGAGTGGCCATCAAGACCACGTTGTGTAAAGGAAAGGGGTACAACATCGCTTAAAATGTGTCTGCTTTGTAAAAACAATTAATGTTTAAAATATTCCAATGGTCTTCTGGTTACAGAGCCATAACTTACCCATACAGCAAAATCTGCAGGCAAGATCAAACATTGACTCAGGAGGAACTAACCAACAGAAAATGTAGGGTGTCCAAGGGCTCCATGTTGTCTGTGACATTTCTTTCTTTTCTTTTTGGTGATGCAAGTGCTCTTATGCCATAACTACTCTAGTTTTTGTACACACATGTTGCAAGACATTTTATTACATCCGTCAGTATCTATTTATTATAAACAAATCCCTGCAAAAGTTCAATTAACATTTCTTTGTTTTTTTCCCTCTTCCTGTAGTTATTGGGGCTTAGATCAACTGGGAAAATCGGATGTACTGATTGGTCCAATCAGGATCTATTTCAATTTGAATCAACATCAGACAATGGAAGAAATGTTAAAAAAAACATCCACCAAAGGAAGAAGACAATGCATTTTTTCTAATATCTTTTTGCTCCATATTTTGTCACGAATATGAGATTTTTCAGTCTCCAACGATTTTATTGCTTCTCTAAATAATGGATACGCATTACTTGAAAACAGTGCAAAATAAGGGAGGTGGTATTGGAAATTTTCCAAAACTAAATTACCAGTTCTGTCTGACAGAGCCTTTGCACACAAAGCATCCTCATCTGCAAGAGTGGCTTTAGAGAAGCAGTCAAGAGCTCCAGAGAAACTGATTAAAATTATAATACTTATCATTTACCCATATCGACCATGAATTTAGACACTTATAAGAACACCAGGGAAAAACACGACTCAGCTGTTAAGTGAAGCAGTAATAGGCTTTTAACCAAGTCTTGGTTAAATCCTGACTTCTCTTCCCATGTGACTCTTTGAATAAATCTCAGGATTTCTTTTTGTGAACAAAGGACTACCAGCTCTGTTTTCAGATGCATAGCTCACAGCATTCCCTCTTTAACATATCTTTGCCATATAATTCACGATGATCAATGCAAGAGAGGTCTCTCAAGGATTATGTAACACACGAGAGAGGTAATTCGACCTTTATATGCTAAAGATGATTCTATAAAAGCTAAAAATACAAACACAGCTTGTTGGCCTCTGTGTTTGTATGCAAAGGATTTGTATACATTTGATGTCTGCCTCTTTCTTGTATTTGTCTACAATCTGCTTTGGTTGCAGAATACTCCCAGTACTACTACATTAGTGATCAAAGAAGTAGATCTGAAAAAAGGAAGAATCCTGAACTAATAAAAGGGATATTTCTTTCCCTTTACTTCACACAAGGAGCCACAATGGGTAATTTCCACTTGAAAGTTCAGGCACAGCACTGTGAGAACTGAAGTGGGGATACGGCGCCTGATGCCTACATTAAGAAATGTCAGGGGTGAAAAAGCTTTTGAAAAGGAGTTTTAAAAATAGTGCTTCCTTTCTTTGTGAAAGCCTGCTGAAGCTGGACAGCTTGTGTGACATAGATTAGCCCCAGAGTTAAGTAAGAAAAGAACAGAAACATGCTATTCATTCACCTCTATGTGGTGCTTTCAGCCGTTGCAGCAGAAGAAAAGCTGGTGCTTTACATTCATGAAGCAATGTCTCATTATGACTTTGGTAAAGAGCAGCTCTGGTCACCCCTAGTTGATTATTTGGCAAAGGGAGATGCTGCATTACAGCAGATTACAATTCACAGCGCTTGCACCCCTCAGATGCAGCATGCACAGTAACAAATACAGCTGCCCTCCTTCCAGACACAAACAGGCTCCTGCTCGTGACAACTATATGAATAAGTAATGGCACAACCCATAACATGCTTCATGCATTTTCAAGCAGTCGGCTCATTTGTTCTAATTCACTTTTTGCTCCAAACCGTGTTCTAAAGAGGATGCTGTCTTCTGTTCATTGTGACCTACCTGCCTCATTTCTTTGTAGCTGTGGTGTCTGAAGTCCAAGTTGTCAGTTGTTGTGATTTCGTTGCGTCTGTGGTAATAATTATTTGGATCTGGAATCAAATAGCTACAGTTATTTTACAAAGTGGATAAGATCTTTTTTTTTTTAAGGCTAGCTATGGCAGGTCTAACTCACACTATCTAGCCATGTAAAAGGATTTGACATTTTGTGCCAAGACTTTGATATTTTTGGTTGTAATTTTTCCGCAACAACTTAAAAAACAAAGGAAGAAACATTTATTTATACATTTTCCCCTTGGCAACTGTCTATTCCCCATGAATAACTTAACAACTTCCTTAAAAAAGTGTCCCAGATACTGTGGATAATCTCTGCAGACCTTGTTATGCCAAATGTCTATCTGTGCCAAACCTCAACACTAGACCTAAAAGACAACCCGGCCTTCCTTCATGCACTTCAAATGTCTGTTTGACAGGGAACACTCGAGTGTCTGCTTTGTTCATACAAACCCGTCACCTGGCATTGGACAGCCAAGGATCTCCACTCTCATACAGATGCTGCCAACAGGAAACCAAGAGCGAGGGTTGACCCTAATGTATCGGGCAACCACAGGCACTGGGAAGATATTCCGAACAGGGATCTCTTTTTCTCTGTTGCCACTGAATATCTACTGAGGGGAAACACATTGTGAATAAACAGTCAAGAAATGCTCCTCGTTCAACAGCAATAGAACAAACATATGCAGCCCCAGAATGCAAATTGCTACCTGCTGTCCTTCAACAGATGTTAAGAAGTAGCCTTGAAACTAATACAGCTTCAAAGAAAGCATGCATAAAGATAATAGCACACATCTGAGTAACTGGCTTAGAACATGTGCACAATAATGATAAACAGTTCTATCTCCCTCATCCAAAACAACAAGCAGGCAGAAACAACCTATAATTGTATGGAGCCTGTATTGGGTATGTATTTTTGTTACATAACCACATTCCCTTAATTTAGCCAGGAAGTGAAAAACCTGTGATAATGTTTGTTTTTTTCTTTTTTACATACGGGCCACCAGCAAAATTGCGTTCATGAAATTGACAGCTAAATCATAAAGAAATGATTGGTAAGCCCAAACCAGAGCGGATTTTAGCATTAACCAAATGATTTGTTGGCATAGAATAACAGTTGTGAACAAGTTTTTTTTTGTTACCTGTTCATTTGAAAACAGAAGCAATAAAAATTCAATCAGCCTTGCATCACACACACTGTGTTTTTCAAAGCACAGCTTGGTGAACATTGGTGAACATGGTGAACAGCTCTGACAGTGAACCAAGGCAAGTTCCTATCTCATGGAACATCATCAGTATTTACTGTGGCCTCACAGCTCATTAGGCTTGGAAATAAGCAGGCGGCTAAATCTCCCTCAGTAATTACTCCCAAGCAAGCATTAATTTTTCTATTTCGCTGTTGTATAGCAGAGACACAGAGATCAAGACTTCCTACACAGTGGAGAGAAATTAGTACACTGAATTGAGGTGTTATTATGTGATAATGTCAGTAGATCGGGTACAAAAATGTAAAAAATTACTCACCAAGTCTTTTGAGCCATTCTTAAGTGTTACCCAGGTGTGACTGTCGTTACTAACCATAACCTTGTATGATGTGACCCAATCACTCCTGTCAACATAATTAGAAAAAATAATGGTATGAGAAAACAATAAAACACAGAAAACATACAGAGTACCAAAGTGACTGTGTTGATTTTAGTCAGCTCATAGACAGCTGTATCTGATATTCTCAAATAAATGCAAATCGATTTATGTAACAACTATTTTTTTTAAATGCTAAAAGACCATTAAGATACACGTTTCGCTGCTTCTCTGCCAAAAAAAAAACACACAATAAATCACCAGCATCTCTTCCAAGTGGCTGAATGTAAATCATTACTTGTGGTAGGCTTTGATTGTCTGTCAATAATGCGACAGAATTGTTTTACTCTTTTCACCTTCAGTGTCAATGTGAAGATGATGGAGTGGCAGCTTACAAACCTTTATGAGGATTTCCTTTTAAAACTACTGGACAACTGAATATAAAAGAGCATTTAATCTTATATCCAGAGCCAGAGGCTAAAACTAGAATATCAAAATCAAAATATAGTCCTAAATATTTTTTTCGTGTCCATCAGTTCTGTAAACCTGGTTCAGTGATAGAAATAAGATTAAAAAAACAGGTCAGTCATCAGCCTAAAGGCATCGTGGTGCGTGTAGGTAAGTTAAAAAAATAACTTTTAAAAAGAGAAGAAGAAGACACAAAAGAGGAGAAATCATCAACATGGAATATACCCTTTGTGAACGCTTATAAGAATTGACCAATGGCCAGTCACCTCGCCAGCAGGAGCTGACCTGATTGCGCAGTATGTAGGATGCAAGTGACTCCTATGCTTCCAGATAAAGACATCAGAACTGAGTGGGTTTGCCCTGGTAAGAATTCCCAGATCTGCTAATTAAAGTGCTGATACAGACAGGAGCTCCTGAACTGGCAGAGCAGATCATTGTGTGGCTTACAGAGCTAATTGCAGAGAAATTCTGTCTCAGGCATTGTGTCCTCTGCACCTTTACATGGTGCTCGATCTGAAGGCAAATCACAAATGGCACCTATTAAAGAACCTACCGTTCTCTAAAACCGTGCAGCAGTTTGCAGAGGTTAGTGCCGCCCTTTCCAATTAAAGACATACAGGCCTGAGGTTGTCAAATTCTCTCGTGGAGCAGAGTGAAGGTAGTTAGACGATAGTGCAGATTGGAAACAGAGGCAGTAGCTGCTGTTTTAGTGAACCTGCGAGCAGCTCAAATCAAACATGATGGACATTAGTATTCTTCTCCTTCTGGAAAATAAAACACCCTATTTCTAAAAACCCTGAACCGCTATCTAAAATGTTATTGTCCACAGTTCCTTTGTTTTTATTGACTTACATTTTAAATTTAGATTGAGATTGCATTCCACTCAGTCAGATGATTGTTGCGAGGGTCCACACAAAATGACAGTTTTATTGATCAGATTGGACCCAACGCACTTAAAAAGAAAATTTTCTTTGGCTAAAAATGTTCCAGTTCAGTCTTGATAGCTCAAAATGAACAAAAACTTATGGTATTCTCCAAGAATCATTGACTCAATTAGTGAAAGAATTAAAAAGTTGCAAGGATTTGATCTAACCTGACATAAATGATGTTCTTCTTAATCAATAACCAGTGATTTGTGAAGCAAAACTTAATGCTTACATGAACCTGATTGAATCAATTAATCACTGCTTACAGCTCATGAATGATTTATAAAGAAGTCCTTTCTCAAAATGCATACGTTTAGAGAGCGATTACTTTTTTGTGTTTCAGTCCCAGATGAAAATCTTACTGCCCTGCCTTGGAGAGTGTAAAATCCAACTTTATTTAAAACTGAGCTGGACTGAATCATATATATTCATGCTGTGATTATCAATATCTATATATAAAACACACAGACACATAATTCTGTTTTAGCTGAGAGGATTTCCTTAGAGCCTGTGTCTTCAAGGAATGCTACTGATTTGCGCGGAATAATCTCTTTGATTTTCTTGTTTAAAGTAGCATAATTCATCAAAAATATTTAGTAATCAAATGTTCCCTCAGTATTCTTGGATGCTCGGTTAACTTTTTTCTAGGCCATAGATCTCTTTAGTCTGGGGTCCGGGCTTTCTGTCTTTGCTTTAGATTTTTGTACGACATCTCCAACATAATCTGGGAGAAGTTGTGGAGTTAGTTGTTAGTTTAGATTTAAAAAGCCTCTGGGTGTCACACTGGAGCAGCAGGCATCCACTTAAAATCAAACTTTTCTCAGCCATGTAAGGTGAATAATAATGTGACACTCACAAATGTGTCTGCTCTGGTCATTGGGAACAAAGAGCTTATGTTACAGGTAAAGTCTGGTGAGCAAATTCCTAACAGAAAAATCCAGTCTGTAAAAGGAAGACCAGGAAATATGAGGCTGAATAGCAATATCTACAGGATTTCAAACACTGTACATTTGAATAAAAAGAAAAAAAGAAAAGAAAAAGATGTCCACGATCGCAAGTTAACTGAAACTGACAGCATTTGAGCATATCTTATAAAAAATGCGGCCCAGAAAGTTATTAATTTCAGTCCAGTGACTGATTTCAAGTTGTACTTCCTAACTTTTTTTTCTTCATGTTTTTGGATTTTTCTCAATGCCTTTTTTCTATTCCACGAGCCAATTGGTAATAAGCCATACATATTGTTACCACATCTAAAATAGTTTTTTATACTACTGTATGTGCAGCCATGTCCCTGTTTCCCCGTCTTACAATGCTTCTCAGTATGTAAAAAGCAGTTTTCACCAGTGTTATTTTAATAATGTTGTGACCTTTTAGAATATATGAAAAATTAAGGCTGCATTCAAATCAATCAAATCCATAAATCCTTAATCCCACAGTCAGAGGATCAGAAAAGACTTGTGAAAAGGGCAGAACAAGTGAAGGTTCAGTACCATCTGGGGACGATTCAAGAGCTTGTCTTGTTTATATTTGCACAGTCAAATTTTCCACATGGGTTTGAAGGAAAATCCAAGAGCCGTTTAGAGTTCTGGAACAATCATCGCTGTCTGTCTCCTTCCAGAGTTCACGTCTCACTGGGAGCTCACATTTTAAAACTCATGCCATGCGTAATTAGATATTTGGCTGTATAACATGTTTTGGTTGGTTTTCGTAATGTTAACGACGTGGCAAAGTTTATCTCCAAGTCTGCGACTGCTGTGCCAGTTTCACAGACCCACCAACATGACTTAAGACACTTATTTGTAGATAAACTACATGACATTTTCTCATGTGTGAATTTAAGGTCTGAATGTAGAATCATCTCTTTTGAACTGTATTGCCCAAAATGATCAAACCGAAAATGAAATACGAACATATACTCGTCCAGAAATATATTAAATCAGCCCTCATAGAAACAGCATGACCTATTACCCATTGCTGGTGGGCACACAGTCCTCTTTGTCAGTATACAACTTTTGCAACGGGCCTCGCATGCCTGCAGGCTTCCTACTCACGACCAGAGGGAGCTCCTGCCTTGTGTGATGACCCCGGTGAACTTTGTCAGCCTCCTGGCATCCACCTCAAACCACTGCAGCGGATCATCTCTCCCGGCACACCAGGCCCCATCATACAGGTCATCTTCATATAGGCCGGCCTGATTCCCAGAGACAGTCACGTGGAGCACAGTTTTACTCCACAAGTACATGTTGAATCATATAAGTTAGAGGTTATGCAGGAGCTATGTAAATGACACAATGCACTGGCTGCATTGTTACTGTTTGTTACCGGTGTACTAAAAACAGTTGGTCATTCATAGGATGAACAATCCAGAGATCAACCATGTTAAGCTGCCCTGACTATCTAAAAAAAGCTGCCTTGAAAAAGATCAGATAACATAAAGAAGTCCTATTTCAAATGTCTAGTTTGCTTAAATTGGGTTTTACCGGCTCTCCTGGATTCATCCCACTCTTAAAAATGTATGTTGGCTTACATGTAATGCTAAATTGTCCCCCAAAACAGTGTGTGGTTGTTTGTCTCTGTGATGAATGAGTGGCCTGTCTAGGATGTCCCCTGCTTTTGGCCTGATAGGACAGGCTCCAGATCTCTTGGGACCCTGAATTGGATTGAGTAGGTATAAATAAAGGATGGACTGAATCACACGGGTGAAAGCAAACGATATCTGTAAAACGCTGAAAAAAACAGCAATCCTCAATTTCTTTCTCCCATTTTTTCCATGGACGTATGCACACACTTTAATCTGAATAACCCCAATCTCAACGTTACATAACATTCTTTACTAAACTTTGTGTTGGGCATATATTGTCACCTCTTTATGACACAGAAATGCTGTAAGGGGGGAAAATATAACAAATTTCATATTTCTAAACCATGACTACTGATTATCCAACATTACGCATGGTACACATCATTCAGTCGCCATGTTCTGACCCCACATAAAATACATAAGTCATACAAATATCTTGGTTTTGTCTTTTATGATTGTCTATTACAACGTGAGATATGCAGCAGGAGAGGGAAACAAGTTTTGAAAAACCTGCAGTGCACACAGGAAGTTTTCCTTAGAGTGTTCTTTCATTTTGAAAAGGATTTCATTTTATCCCTTTATTCGGACTGCAAATATTTCACAACACTGCCAAAATCACAGCTTTCGAGTGTTTTTTTGAGAAGTTCACAGTATGAGGACATCTTTTTTTCCATATACAAAAGTGTCCAAAGCTTTCCCTTATTCTTGTACTTTGACAGTAAGGGGAGTCTGAGCTATTTCTGGGTGTGATCATGCAAGCGTGGCAAACCTTTCTGTTGGGAGCTCTCCCATCTTTCTCAGCAGAGACGTTTTGCCTCAACTAGTTGGACGAGGAGCGTCACTACACACCCATTTTCAAAGCTCTCATGAGATGGTCTACTGGGTTCAGGTGTAGAGTCTATTTGAATTGTCTGTTTTAGTTTGTCGTTGCTGCCTTTTCTCAGCTTCACTGTCTTATTGAAATATAGGCCTTTGCCTCATCTTGACATCTTGAGCAAACTGGAGAAAGTTTGGGGGATTGCTCCCTATACACATGGCAATTCCTTTGCCAATTTGGACGACCTCACAGCCGCCGCGGTGTGATGTTGTCATTGACAGGCTTTCGTTCAGGGATTTTAGTAATGAGCGAACTTCTGTGCCACATGGAATAGAAGCCAAATAGTTCAATCTTTTGATTCACCAGATATGAGGGCTTTGCCTCTCATGAGTCATTCAGTTGTGTTTTGGCAAATCCCATATGGGCTTTTGTGTGCGTTTTAAGTAAAGCATGCAATCTGCCTGTCCATACAGCCATGAAGTCCAACTGGAAAAGTATTGATTCTTTCTCTGTGTAATTCTCAATTGTATATCTTTTTTATAATAAGCACCATCTTTAGCCAACTAGTTCAACAAAAGTCATGATTCGTAAGGGTGAAGCTTCTGAAAGTTGCAGCAATCCTGCCTCAGAGCATTGCCATAAAAATATCATTGCATGCAGCTCAACTAAGACGTTACTGAATCTTACAGCTTGGCGCTCTGATGTACACAATCAACCATCAGACTTTTCTACACAGTTGTCTGCTGTCTAATTACATCAAGTAAATCAAATTAGTTGAAGGTGACTTGCAGTCAAACTATAGACATTAAAGCCCAGACAGAAGGGAGAATCAGCAGATGGAGGGAAATCTTTGACTAAATGAAATTGGATATTTAAGCCTTTCACTTTAAGAGGAAGCATTTTGTGAACACAGTTTTTGGCCCGTCGTTGTTTGATGCTGTATGCATGTTTTTGCAAGCAGTGAATCGTGTGATTATTATTTTTTGCAGAGCATGTTTTATTTGGACTCTTAATAGCATTTTGGTTATCCGTGTTTTCAGTGCCATCGCTTTATATCAAGATTCCAGCACTTGTATTTGTGTCAGTAATCCAAATAAACTGGAGTTGCTAAAAACGTGAAAATAAACCAAAGTCACTCTAAACAGAACAGAATCCTTTCACATATCCTTTCCACATCTGGTGACTATGTCTTTTCTCCTGACACTATCTCTGTCCTCCTATGATCCCTCCGCTTGCACACACGCACAGTTTCACACACGCCAGACAACTATCCTTTGTTTTGTTGTTTGAGCTGTCTTGATTGAATTAAGAGCATGTGTTCGCGTGTTTCATTAATTGCGCCGTTGGATTTGGAGCAGCTCGGCTCAGAGAAAATGAGGCTTGCTGCAGATTGAGTGCAGGGTATTACCCTCAAAGCGCAGTCTGCACTAACAGGAAATACCTCTTCTCCCACATGCTCGTCCTTTTTTATTGGGTCTGTGACTGTGTCCCTGATTTGATGGAAACACTATTACTTTCTTTTCTGCTGGGTTAGCTTTAGAGCACTGAAATGTGTGGTGAGCTAAAACATGATGATGCTGCCATTCACACCCAAGAGGTGAAATGCAGGTTATCACCTCTGACATCTTTCCAAGACGCTTGAATATCAATTCAAGATGATTTTGAATAAGGAAGATGCTATCTCCCGATCAAATCATCATAGCTGCTTTGGGTCACAAAAAAAAGGCTGCGCTTGAGCATGCGGCCTTCCAAGGAAAGGTGAGTTATTCTAAGGTGCAGAGCAAGCCCTAACGTATCCGGTAAGCTTGGCCAAGCCACGCCAGCACTACGCATTCCCATCTTACCTGAATGTTAAGGCGACCTCTGTGCGCGCCAAGGCCATAGCGTTTCGTAGACGAAGCATGAAGCTGGAAATCATCAATCTTCAGTGTCTCCAGTCCCATGGGAGGGCATTCTGGGCAAGGAGAAAGACAAATAGGCCTGTGATGGTAATTTTATGTATCATGAGTTGCATCACTCCAGAAAGAGTTGCTGCCTCCACAGCATATACAATAGATCCTGAGCATGCATCTGTTAATAGCTTGACTCGACATAAATGGGTCTTTTTGACTTTGAACTGTGAGTTCAGATGTGTGAATCAGCTAACTTCTAACCTCAAAAGCTGAGCTAACTAAGATGAAACCCAGATCAATTTAAAAATGTGTCAGATATTGGTGGTAATTCATCACCGTATGCTATGCGTGCACACTTTGAGTACATAGTTATGTTTTTGGACTCCCTCTTGAAATGTAATTCATCCAAAGGGAACACAATAAAAATCTGCAGCAATTACAAAGATTGAAATGAAGCAGGCCTATCTTAAGCAATGGACAGAACACAGTATTTTTTCCATCATACTTATTCGTACACAAATGGATCCATCAGTAAATAAAGTTGGTTAGTTCTACATGTGGTCTTAGAAAGCCAGGAGTCAAACCATCAATATTCTGACTGGCAGACACTCTTCCTCTTGAGCAACCCCATTTTTTTTATCTCTCTTTCCCACATGTTGGAATAAAAGTTGGATTACTGAGAGGTCTTTTGCATAATCCAATCATCTGCAACGCTCAAGATTGTTATTATTCAGGGGCCAGTCCTGTCATCAGAAAGCTGATATGAAGACAATAGCCAACAGTTAAACTTTGAGCTAAATCTAGAGAAGAGAAATGTTCAAATTAAAGACAGACAGGCCTGTCAGACCTGAACTTTTTTTTTAAGTGCTAAACCCCACTATTCCTTTCCCAGCACAGCCTAATAATGTATATTTGGACTTAGATCTGGGGAATTTTCATGCCAAATAAACACCTTGGATTTTTTTATATGTTACAACTTTATTACACCATGACAGGATGCATTATTTTTGTGAAACTTGCTCTTTTGTCTAGGAAATACATTGTTTCCAACAAGGTGCACGTGGGTTACCACAAGGTTTGGAGTCAACACAAGAAGCAACATTAACTTAACAGAACTGTATGCATATGCATGAGTTCAGTAAAAAAGGCCTGCTGAATCCCCCCTGAGAAGCCCCCCACTTTTTGGGCTTTTCATCCTGTTTATTTCGTCACTTCCAATTTTCACATACTGTACTTCCTGTAGTTTTTCATTCTTAACTCTTAGTTCTTAAAGATTAGACTTAGATGTATCAACTTTATCTTCCAACCACCAACATAATGCTTTGAAATTCATATCTTGAATATCAATATTAGTTTAAAAAATCTATTAAATGAGTCAGAGAAATGGATTTCTCCTGTTGACATTGTGGGAAATCTGTTGTGTGACTATGCATGAGGCCATTCAGCAATGCTACTTGTGAATAATATTTGTAGAGTAAATTAATACATCTAATTTCAATATGAATCAAACTTCTACAAACACACAATTGATTAATCTGAACCTGTGTCCAGACTATTAGCAAATATAAACAAAATGAATTTGAATGTTTTTCTTTCTGTCTGATGAACTTCTAAAATGCAATATTATGCCAAGATTACAAATCATTTGAGATGATCATGAGGTATTCTCACTGACTGAAGTCCTTAGCTAAGGCTTCCTCAAAATGTTTGCTTGGAACAGTTTCAGTTATTAGCGGTGGCTTGTGTGGGTAATTTTGGCAGGCAAACTGCCGCCGCATTCAGAGTGCTGACTTTATTCTTTAGAATAAAATACACAAAACACTCCCTTAAGAAAAGAAAGCTGCACATCTCAAAAACATTTTTTCCATCATGCTGAAGGGAGTTGGATTTTGTTTGAACAAATGCCTTTATCTAAGTGACTGCAGAAACTGAGATGACTCTCACTAAATAGAGCTCTTTGTGTAAGATTCTCTCATCTTTTTACACTACAGTGAATGTCATCCAATAAGAGCCAAATGGGCAAATCTAGGCTGACATCTGAAATCTCCACTGCCCAACGGCTCTTTGGGTAAGATCAAGCTGGACCACAGTAGAAGGAACATCAGAGGAAGAATTTCCGATTGGGCACCGGTCTGTTTGTACATGCAGCATATGCTGCACATGACGCTGTCACCCAGCCAGGATTGCCTTCACAAATGAACACCCAGAGGTGCAATAGGCACAAAGGACACAATGGAGATTTCTTGAAAGTGAAATGGATTTTCACTCTGTCTTGTATAAATTC
>CAJRST010010001.1:4574572-4620475 GCA_907169785.1 Menidia menidia | reverse complement strand
GCTGCTGCTGTTCACGCCACCTTGTTTTCTGAGATTTTCCTGTTCTGCCCAGTACCTTTGAGGATTCTGCAGTAATTTGCACATTAACAGGCAGCAGAAATTTAGCCAAACAAACTGTCTGTGGATCATCCAGGCATGTTCCAACACAGGGATGGAGCGTTGCCCTGTATGTCACTTTTCATCACATCAGCACTGTCTGTTTCTCATAAAGCTTTCCTTTCTTTTTTTTTTCTTCCTCTCTTTTGTACAGCCATGGATACGCCAGCTTCACTCTCTATTGAAAACAAAAACAAAGCCAAAAGCAAGCGACAAACTGACATATTCTTTATCAAAGCCATATTTATGCACTAAAACATTTTATGCGAGTTAAAGTGTAAAGAGACAAATGATAATTTAATCACAGGATTCTCTTTGTGTCATCTATTATATTTAGAGGAATTTTGTGTTATTGCTAAGAAAAGAAGTGCTGAGCCTCGGGCATAAAAGATTTATTCACAAGGAGAGGAAATCCACCAAGCTTATGCTTAGTTTAGAGCCTCTAACATATCATCAACCCGAGACAAAACAAACTAAGATGACCATCCCTTAACCAGCCTGTTGCCCTGCGTGGATACTGCCAAATTTGATAGAATCAGTACATTACCTATAACTAGTGGAGATAGCATACAGAAATGCCGCATGTAAATCCAACTTACACCTGAGAATCAGCAGGAGCTGAATAGAGGTATTAGGGGCCTGAGGCTGCAGGCTAATCACAGAGAAGCAGATCTGGAGTGGGTGGACAGCTCAAGGCTGCCAGGCTCCTTGTTCTGCTGGCGCAGTTCTTCTCCAGCAAGGCAGCCACTCGCCTCTCGCCCACTCCTCATCCAGACTACACCCATCCTGAATTGTCTGAGAGGAGGACAAAACTGAATGAAGGAGGCAGCCAAGAGCCATGCAAGAAGCATTCAGACACGATAAGTCATTCTTCCCAGCAGCCTCGTGAAAACAGCTTTAAGACGTCAATTTTCAAACACACTGAGGCCACGATGCACCTGCAGATAGATCTGCAGCACAGTAACATACATGATTACCAAATGTCAAGGGAAAAAGTGCTCATAGTGTTGTGGTAATTACTAACACAACTTATGTAAATGTAATAGTTTTACTCTCGAGGCAATCCCTGCCCCTGGATAGATGACTTAACCAGAATGTAAGTACATAGACAAAGATAATTTTTGGACAAGGCTGTCATATTTTAAGAATTTGACTATGGAGTATGGATGTTTCCGAAACCTTTAGTCTTGAGCAGGCATAATGTCTGTAATAAAATATCTGCTGTAGTCTGTAGTAGGTAGATCACAATCTGATAAGCAGTAGGCTTATCAGATTGTGAAGCAGAGTAGCTGGAGGTAGGAATGTTTTGACAACACATGTCTTCCTGAGTAAAGAACCCCCAAGGTGTTGGACTGATGGCTTCTGCCTGACTGCATAATCTCTTATAGGAGAAATACCCCTGAATTGAATTCTCATTAATTGGACGGCAGAGCCGGAGGGGACAATTTAGTGGCTCGGTGGTAAATCACTCCCTGCTGCCGTTTTGTCACCCTGTAACTGATAAAAAGGTGAGAATGACTTAAAGAATTTGAGGGTGTGAAGAATAATGCATTCTAATACTGCGCAGTTCAGGTGGAAAAGCAAGGCAACAATGTTTTCCATGACAAACAACAGGCAGTTAGAGATAATTGCCCCCGAAAAGTGAGAAATAGTAAGGTCATACAGTGACTCACTCAGTTTGAGATACCACATAACTAATATAAGAGTCAGTAATGAGCTCATGCTGGCTTTTAAATACTTTTCTGTATCACAAAAATCTGAAATTTTAATCTTCTGCCCTCTGCACGCACACATACTAAGATGATAAATAACCATTTGACATATGTGGATCCGAAACATGGTTTGCTATTGCACATTGGCATTTAATGGACTACAACATGCACACGGTGAATGGATTTGAACTCTAGTCCTTATTGACAGCTACACAAGCATGAAAACCACAGGTGAATACTAAATCTCTGAAAACCCAACACACAATGGCCACTGTGTTTGAGGATGAGACAGAAACTGTCAGATTTTCAGCTTCATGGTGGTGATATATCAACTTAAAGGATACCAGAAGAAGTCAAAACAGTAACTCATTTGCGGAACTTGAGGGTTGAAAGACATGTCATAAGCTATGTTTCATCTACTTGAATAGAAGCTTATACATGTGAAATAGCGCTGCTCTGTAATCCATCAAAACTACATAATTGTTACTGTATGTGTGTGTGAGTGTGTGTGCATGTGTGTGTATGTGTGTGTGTGTAAAATTGGCTCAACCGAGGAGTAAACACTTCTGATTATTGTGTGATCAGAGAAGAAGGTAAAAAAATAGGGTTCCTGTGTCCATGGCAACTGAAACGTGGCATTGGTCAGTTTGCCAGCCTCACACGCATGCAGAGCAGCAAGCTTTTAGACTTTAGGTCTTTGTCAGTTTATGTTTTCATGGGTTCCTTCTTGGAGCTCGGCCTGTTTCACCAGTCAAAATATGACTCATTTTAGAGGTGGTGTTCTAGTCAGTCCAGCTAGACTAAAATTTGATTAGAGTATCAGGATTGTTTTAGAAAGGAGGTTCTTCTTTTTTCTTTGTTGTTAGTCCTGCTTTTTTCCCTTTGCCTTCAGCTAATTTGAAGCAGGTTCAATTACCCCCAAGATGGTATTTTCAACCATCCGACCCAATCTTTGTGCATTAAATTTTTGTTTTGTTTACATGGAAATTAAATCATAGTGGTAAAGTGGTAGGTTGCTTGAATAATAATAATGTTTACAAGATGTTAAAAAAAGGACGATGGAAGGCACACCGAAAATGACTGAATTGACAAAATAAGAGTAACTAGAGAGATTAAAGATTTTGCACTCATACCTCATCATTTAAAAATGAACATGTGGATAAAATAATAAATAAATAAATTATAATAAAAACATGTGTTTTTAATTTGTCTCTTGTGTTCATGGAAGTGGACTGTCCAGCAACAGAGCCAGAGCTTTTCAGAGTTGTTGCACTGCTCTAAAAAGTTAAAAATCTTATAGTAAACCCTGCATAACCTCTATCAACAAGAAAATTACATAATTACATGTTGTTGATGTTGTTTTGTAACCTAGATCACAGATCACACTTTGCTAACAAGGTTTCCATTTCAGAGACATTTCTAATAATTTCAGCTTTGGAAGTCACTTTTAGGATTTTTTTAAAGCAGACGTTTTCAGTGATATATGAATAAAACTTGTCAATAAGAACAATGATTTTCCAACTGGGAGAAAATGTTCTCTGGACATCTGTTCTTTACACTGGCCAGAGGTTACTTTTACAGCTTTTTTTTTAAACTTCTGCATTGACGTTGAATCTGTGCTGGTGATTGAAAAGACACCTTATCTATCTTGTTATTACCAGGCACGTCATTTTTACAACACAGTGGCCAGCATCCTGGTGTATTTGATCACTGCTGCCGTCAATTTCCCTCCTTTAAAGGCTCTCTTCCTGAACACCTGTATTTCTAATTCTTTGAGCACAATAACTACAAGTAGGCCAGGCTCCAGATGGATGGAGCCAAAACAAGACAGATGTTCTCATCTAATAACAGCTTGAAATTAAATAAGAAAAGGAATTTAGATGCGAGCACAAACAATCTGGTAAAGATTGAGGCAACATGTTGCCGTTGAGTGTTCCATGGACCCATTCTGTGTGACTTGCTGTATAAACATGTGTACTGGCATTGTATTGTTTCAGGGAATTAAAACTCTTCATGAAGGGCCTATGTGATACAAGGACAACAAATTAAAATGTAACAAAGCTCTTAAACTGAACAAGTTACCTCAGTAAATTATCAGGGATTTAATAAAGCATGAGAATTCAGGAAAAGTCGTAAAGAAGCTTTTTGCTTCGCCCATCCACAGATATAACCACATTAGAATTAAATCCCTGTTCTGAAATGCTTGGCTGGAGACTGAGGTTAGAGCCAATGCAGAGCAATGACCCTGGGCGCATTGAACTGCAACACAACTGCAAGGACACAAGAGACCAGAAAAAGAGTCAGAAAACACAGGAAAAAAACATCTGGTTTAGCTATTTTCTTTGAATTAGAAAAATACTCAAATTACCAGATATTTTATCTGTTCTCTTTATGCCAAGAACTTGAAAACCTAACAGTTTTGTGCATCATTTTGTAGATTAAATAGAAATATACAGAGAAGATCACAAGTTATATAAGGGACCATTTCTATGTCTACAGCATGTGTCCAAAACAGATAAAACAGCATAGCTCTGTATATCACAAACAGATGTGTTGGGCTGAGCCAATTCAACAAATGTTAGAAAGAGAATGGGACTCGATGGTCTTTTCTGTTTAATATCCTCATATTCTTTTTGCATTACGGTAAATCACATCAAACAGCATGACTGCCAGTTTGCTATTGTTGCCAAAAACAAACCCTCATTTTGGAGAGATGTCTTTTTCCTGCATTCTTCACCTCATCCATCATCAGTAGGCATGACTGGGCCTCACACAGCCTTCTGAAATACAGTGGCATGCAACCATAAAAGTTGCCATGATTGATTGAAAATGTTCGTTGCATGAAGTTGTTAATGCAGATGTTTCTTTTCTGGAAAGTTCTCCTCCTCTCATCCATCGGTCCATTCATTTAAATTACTGGAGACATATATATTGTAGACATCCTGGAATGTATGCAAGCTGTCATTGGTGGGAAGCGATGTACACCTCGGAAAGGTCCTTATTACATCATGAGGAGTAATGGCGACGAGTCTTACTTCATTGCTAATTTTGATATTATTTTTTACCCAGTATTAATGGAACAAAGATCTAAATTTACTTTAACAAAAAAATCAGACAGCCATTGAACACAAAAACCATCATATTAAATTAAATAATGTTTTATTTGAAAGTGTGACAAGGACAAAACCAGAGGAGTCGAGTGGCACTTGGTAGGGTGTAGGGGGAAAAAGCAGCGGGAAGCAAAACTGCTATCCTCTGAGAGAGGAAAATAGCTCTGGAGAGAAAGTTTTCTCCCAGCCACCTCCAACATCCTGTTGTAAATCCCTCAAATGTGATTTTAAATGGCCTGCCCACATGCCACAGGTTCATGGACTCCATTGTCATTCTGCAGACATCTGGATAGATTCCCTTTCAAGTCAGTGGGATGCTTGAGCTGACTCCTCTTAAACGGTGAAGTGGCCTATGTCAGTTTTTTCAATAAATTCTCTACCATTCCATGATTCTGTCCATGTACTGTATGTATTTTTTTTCCAATCACAAAGATGGCACTAAATTGAATCAGCTTTGTTAATTTAAGAATCCGATAAATCTAATTACAGTAAGATCCACCATTTGATGGCCAAACAAATAACATCACTGGATTTGCTCCCTGAATATTTGACTTACTATCATTTTGTGTTTTGTTCAGTCTCCAAGACCAGTGGGTAACTACCCTCATTACAGTGCCTGGTAATATCACCCCTCCAACAACTCCCGGATTTAGCATTCCTCCATACCTGTCACCAAACCAGGATGTGAAGCCACCCTTCCCTCCTGACATCAAACCAAATTTCACTGCACTCCCTCCCTCATGTTTTAGAATTGTAGATAGTCAAAGCAATACCAGTAACTTCCTCTGAAAGAATAAATATAGAGGGTGTCGACATGCCCCATTCAAAAGCTCATCCTGCCTAAACTGCTTCTGATTTTCCAAGACTGAACAAAGGCCCCACTGGTCAAATTAATTTAATTTGGATGAGTAAAAATGGGAGAAATGAAAAAAGGGCTGAGGTACAAAACAAAACAAAAAACAAAATAATCCAAGGGGGATTTTAAAGGACACATGATGCATCTATAAATAAATTAATGTCATGATAAAATCAAATGCATAATGGAAGATATGAAGTTCAAACAAGATGAGATGTTGTATCACTTTTTTGCCATCAGATGGCGACATTTTCCAGATATCCACCGAAGATCATAGAATCTATTATTGTTTCCTAACTTTTTACAAAGTGCTGCTCTTTAATGGGGCATTGTCATAGAACTGTAAGGTAGATATCTTCTTGAGTCAACACTTGGTTGTGTTTCAGGTAATTTGTCTGTGGCCAATGCTGGACCCCAATAAGTTGAAAATATCTTGAAACAAGCGTGTAATATCTGGAAAGCCACAGCAAGTGCATTAATTAATGTGGAACGTGGCAATATCATCCTTTCATTCAGCGTAAATTGTTTGCTTTAACCTTCTACCCATTTATTCAGTAAGGCAGGAATTAATGTTTTGTCAGACTGCAGTGAGCAGCCATGCAAGATGTGCCTCAACAGGGAATCAGATTACTTGAAAATGTCTGATTGTGCTCACGGGGTGGTGATTTGCCACCCCTGTAGGGGTTATTGAGTACTCTTCTTTCTTTGAAAAGCTGTGTATTGCTGCCATGAAAGCTCACAGAAATCCTATTGATACTTGCACGGGGCTTAAAGGGGCAGGATCGCAGCAGGAACTCTCATTGCTCAACAAAAAGCAACAGGTCAGCGTGGATCATCTCATCTTAAAACAAACCTCTTCTTTATTTAGGCTTGATGGCAGACATGTTGTGTTTGGCATCATGAAGGAGGGAATGGACGTGGTCAAGAAAGTGGAATCCTACAGTTCAAACTCTAAGAGGATCTCCATCACAGACTGTGGAGAGCTCAAATAGAATCCTGTGTGAACAATCATCCTCTCATCTCCTGCTATGATCCTAACAGAAGAGTCAGAGTGAAAGGTGCTCTTTCTTCAGGCAGGGCTGAAAAGACTATCTCAGAACCTCCCTTATTGTTTTATATAGTCACTCAAATGCTTTTTTGGTCTTTCTCTGGACACCAATGAGAGCACTCAGCTGTGTTGTTGCTTTAACTGGGTACTTAAAAAATGGTTTGTCGATGGTTCTGCTTTATTTGAAAGAAAATGTCTCATTTTCATACGTTTAAAATTCACAAGGTTTGCTTATGTTTTTAAATATATAATGTTGTCATTGCCCCTTAGTGTTATCTTAATGTCATTTGAAAAGAGCTCACTCATATTCACACATATAGTTGAGGGATCGGCTGAATTAAACCTCTGAGTCAAAGGAGCATGTGGCTTTCAAGGTGTTAATGTTTTATCGCCAGCTCAAAGTAAAACCGCTCAGTCTTCTCATTTTCTGTCACCACTGATATTACGGATGTTATGTTCCAGGATTGCTACTGCTGACGGCGTTTAAGCGATAAATTACAGACCTAACGACTGAATGTGAATGGAAAAGCTGTCCAACATGTCCATCAAAGACTCACTCTGCCTAGACTGCTCCTGATTGGACAAGCTGAAGAAATGGTAAAACAAATTCAGTTTGGAAAAATAATTTAATTTAATTTTAAAAGAAACAAAGTAAGAAAATTCAACGGGGGAAACAAGAGAGAAAAGGGATTCTTATCATGTCCTCAGGCAAGCTATTTGTTCCATTTCCAGCTAAATTGCTTCCTTATCTTTGGTTATCCATGATATGAGGACTCTTATTTGGGCTGCCCAGTCATAGTTCCTCAGATCAGGCAGGTTTAGACCACTCTTGTTTATGGCTAAGTAGTATTTTATACTTCATTATTGCTTACTACTCTGGAAAGGACTGAAAACAAACCAAACTCAGAATTTAAAACAGCCCACTATCATACCATACTTTTGCAAAAATGTAAGACAAAACTTGCTTAAGTTGGAGGTTTTATTCAGGAAACAAACAGTAATAAACATGTATATATACAATTTAAAAAATCCAAGTACAGACTACAACAGACAAGTAATACCAACTTAATAGAGTTAAAACAATTCACAGTAAATTGGCTTATCAAAATTGTTAAAAAAATGACAAAACCGTATCATATGTTTGAAACTGGTGTACACTGTGGTGATTAAAAAATAAATATGGTACAAAACAAATAAAGAAGGCACAAAATAGCCCAAACACAAATGTATCAATCAATTTACACTTGATGACACTCTGAATCTGCCTCTGGAGGTTTCAACCCTTCTGCTCCTAAGGGAGAGAGTTTTGTCAGTAAATATTATCACTTTAGTCTTTTGCATCTGTCATCAGTGTGTTTTGATTATGTGGCTGAGATTTACAGAGTTGCCTCGAGTGAAATATCTTTATAAGGTCAACAATTCAGCTCAATTACAAAGATTTCACTGCCCAACAAGGAACCACTTTTCTTTTATCATTCTCAAATTGTGTCAGAAAAATCCTTCTTATAAATTTGGACCATGGTCGGAAAGCCAAATACCAATATACCTTCTTGTTTGTTTAAAAGCTTAAAAATGAGGGGAAATCTTCAGTAACTACTGGCCTAATGCTACAAATCCCTTCCTTCATGTTCAGTTGATGTTCACTGACGGTGCTTTCCAGTGTACTTACGATTAATATCAGAGGAAACCTCCTACAAAAAAAATGAAAGGTTTGTCAATAAAAATACATTTGTACATGTTGCATCTGTGATGCATTATTTGCAACTTTACCTTTGTGCTGTCCTCGAGAGCTTGCACAATGGCAGCCACCACGAGGTTCGCTAGCACAAACTGGGCCACGATAACAAAGGTTATAAAGTACAATGGTGAGGCCCAGCGTAAGTAACTGGAGCAGTCGTCGTCATCGGGTCGGCACTCCCTCAGGGTGTCCTGCAGTGACACAGAGCCAGATGGTCATCCACTGGCTGGAAGGCCTCACATAACTTGGCCCATGTGTGCAGTTGTATGTGACAGGTGTCCAGTGAGCAAATGACTAAAAGCCTTCATTGCTGAAGGTTGTATAGAAGCGTATGTGAGAGTGTTCATACTTTCAAGATTCCATTCCAGTTGTCCCCGGTGCACACTGCGTACAGGGTGAGCAGAGCCATGGGGAAATTTTTGAAATGGGTGTACCGGTTTATCCCAAAGCACGGGTACTCAGGAGTGCAAGCTGTTAACAGAGACAATAAGACACACAGACACACAGACGGTCTTTTTCTGCACTGCTAATATATTTCAGTATTGCATTTGATGCACAGTTTAGGGTTCCTATTCCTAAAAAGTGAAACATTTCAGGGAAACAGACTTTTAATCCTTCTCAGCTGCATGATATGATGCTCAGGTGTTTTAATGTTTGTCGTGTCAGTGGAACTTACCTAACTTGCCAAAAAGTTCCACCCCAAGGACAGCAAAAATGAAAAACAGAAAGAAAAAAAGAAGGCAAATATGTCCAACCTGAAGTGAAAGAAAAATACAGTAAATTACTGGAGGCCCACAAATACCAACACCTACTAAATCAGATTTAACCGGTACGTGAGGTTTAATTGAGCAGAAATTGAAGAAAAGCATGCCACAGGACTTTTGTAAACACTAGTAACAGTCCTGCAGTATTAGCTCAAACTAGCACATTTAGGACTTGTGATTGGTGGATGACAACTGTACTCTTTAGGCTCAGTTTTTTCTGCTAGCATATGGTGCTGCGCTATCTATAAAACAAATCTGGCTGATGTATGGTCTGTGCTAGATTCATTTAACCACAGCTGTAATGAGAAAGTTACTAATTTCCGCAGGTTTTAAAAATTAATTTAATACTACCGTATATAATAATTTAAATGATTTACATTCATTTGAGAGGCTTTGAGAGGTTTAGCAATAGGAGAATAAATCATATAAAAGGTTAAATGTTTAGCATCCTCTCAAAGAGATATTCTTCACACATAAACTTTGTGTGCGTGCGTGTGTTTACCTGAGAGAGAGTTTTGGTGATTGTTCTTATCAGAACTTTAATCTTCTCGTCCTTCAGCACTGAGGGGAAGCAGCAGTTGTCACTAGGAGTAGTGTTATGTGCAAACCCACAATGACGACTTAATCATGATAGATAAAGTTATAGTGTTTTTGTGGATGTGTGTGTTAAAGTACCTTTTGCAAGTCTGAGGATGTGACAGACTCTCAGTGCCTTGAGACTGAAGGTCACTTTGCGTGCCGTGTTCAACAGGGTGAAAACTGCGCTGATGATGGAAACTATTAAAATATCCATGTCCAGCATATTCCAGCTAAACACACACATACACACACACACACACATGTCACGTCAGACACAGCAAAAATGAAGTAGAAGACAAACTATTCTCCATCATTCCAGTGTGTTACCTGTCAGCCCTGAACTTCTTCCATCCAAAAGCCACAAGCATCAGAAGGACTTTGGCACCCAAAAACAGGGTGAAGACATAGTGGGCGCAGTCTCCAAGCATTGTCAAGTACTAAAACGCAGGCATATGCACGTGTGGTTTTAACCTCCACCCCAAAATGCTGAATGTGGTTCAGAGGAGAGTTTTGTTGTCTTACCTTTGGCTGGCCATGATGCTCAAAAGTCATTACCAACATATTGCAGGATACTATGATGGTTACTACATTGTCCCAAACCCTGCTGGTGCTCAGTTTAACTATGTAGCAGTGTGTGGGGGCAGACTTCTCTTCAATTGGTGCCACCGCATTTTCTGAAGTCAGGACACATACATGCACAAGAATGGACACACCAAGAATTATTGTGAGTGTTGAAATGCTGTACAGTATATCAAAAGAGTTGCTATTCAAAGGAGTTTACATGAAAAAGAATACTTAGTCTCTAGAACCCCTCTGCTTACGAGTGGAAGGAGTGCTATCGTGCTGTTGTCCATGGTCCTCTTGTTTCTGTGCCCGATGACACTGGTGGAAGGTCTCCACCATCACACCGATGAACATGTCCAGAAGAAACAAGCTCATGACCATGAACAGGATGAAATACGTCAACAGCCACTGATTGTAGTTCTTCTGGGGCTGAAAAGGGAGCACATGAAAAAGTTAAATGGAGGGCATCAATAACAAATCTTGTATGTTTTTTGCATAACATGTGTCATGCATAATGCAAAAAAGTACCTGCTGGTCAACATCAACTGCATCCAAACCATCATACATAACGATTAACCATCCATCTTTAGAGTACATTACAAAAAGGGTAAGCAGTGCCTGAAAGGGAAAACAGAGAAATTACAGTTCATGTTTCCCCCAAAAGACCTCTGATTGCAAAAAGAAAACATTGGCAATATTACAGAACGCAAACATTACAGAAAACAAACTTTAGTCTTCTGGCATGATTAACATATATCTAAGAGTAGTCAAAGTTTTCCATAAGACAATGTAACGGGGCTTATGACATAAAATCAGCATTCACAATCTTTTTTTATTTATTAAGGACATACATTTTCATTTTCAGAAGAGTTCAGAAGTTCAGAAAAATGTGCCAAGAGATTGAAAAGCCTTGAGTTTGTCTAAGTTTTGTCTGTGGGGTAGACTGAGCGGTCACAGAATTCATTATGTCTTTTTAAAAAAACTTTTAAGTGCATTTGGAGTCTAGCAAAAGTGCCTGTGTTTAATTCATATTAAGAAACTGTATGTTTGAAAGCATATAGGTGTATTCATGGCATTTTCATGCAGTTAAACTCACATGAAAAAGCCATGAATACACCTATATGCATAATTTCATCTATTGATTCAGGGGCTTCCTGGTGGTTAGCACTGTCGCCTCATAGCATGAGGTATTCTGGTGCGGATTCCAGCTGCTAGCTATCCGTCTGGAATTATTATGTTCTTCCAGTTTTTCCTCCGGGTCAATCGGAGACTATTGACCGTGGAAGTGTGAATGTGTGTGGTTGTCTGTCTCTGTAATTTCTGAGTTGCCCTGTAATGATCTAATCAATAAGGTTTAAGTTCGATTTTGTGGAAAAAAGATCTGATCTGTGCTCTCCTGCTGTAATAGTGTGATGTCCTACCTGTGGTAGGTTGTCAAAATTGAATGTGTTCTGCACCCACTGATAGTTGGCCGCTAAGCAGTCAGACTTGTTGACAATCATGCTTGTGTCCTCACCAACGCAATAGGAGAACTGTCCTTTGAATAGCTGATGTTCGTGTGACACAAAGAGAAAGAGTCAGGGTCCTCATTTCAATTTATCTACGGTACTTTAAAACTGGTGGTCCATTAACGTCCATGAAAAACACATTACTGAGGGCCGACAAAAGCTGTGCGTCCTCCTCACCTGAACTCCAACAATGCCAAAAAAAAAGAGGAAGACACAGCTAATGAGAATGATATTTGCCATGGGTTTCACAGAGGAAACAAGAGCCTCCACAGCCAGCTTCAGTTTTGGCACTCTCTTGATCACCCTGGAACGAACAAAACAAGCCAGATGTATCAGAACCAACAAAAAGGCAGTTAAATCGTAACAGATCTGAGACAACACAAAACAGAATAAACAGTCAAGCAAAATGTACCTGAGAGGGCGGAGGGCACGTAGCAGACGTAAAACCTTTATCAAACTAAACATCCGCGACTCTCCAGATTCCCCAGCCTTGAACAATAGATTCCCCAAAGATGAAATGACTAAAAAACCATCCAGGATATTCCAGAAGCTCTTGCAGTAGTTATCTTCTCCATAGACAAAACCTTTGGCCGTAACCTAGTGTTAGAGAAACATCCATTAATCCTCATCATGTTGAGAAATTTAATAACAACACTCCTTAAAATAACCATAATTTTTTTTTAAATGAAGGATATATATTTTGCCCACGACCCCATTAGGGGATGAGTGGTAATGCAATAATGGATGGATGGATGGATGTTTGGATGGATGGACGGATGGAGCATTCATTCTGAGTGTTTTTCTAACTCTTAACTGTATTTGGAGTCTGGCAAAAGGGCCTGTGTTCAATTCGTATTAAGAAACCATATGTTTGAAACAAATGTACCTTGAAAATGAGACTCTGCTTTAATGTAGAAGTCTTTATAAATCAAGGTTAAACCTAAATAAAAACGTTATGAATACACCTCAAACATCTGGAAATCTAAGACAATGATTTAGTTTGCAAAGCTTACCTTCATCACCATCTCCACTGAGAAAATTGCTACCAGGACATCGCTGAATATGTCCAGAACCTGTCGCTCCTAAAGGGTGAAAAAGAAGTGCCTTTAACATTTTTTTCTTACAAAAAATGTAAATGAATACTTCATTATCCATTTGTGTTATCAAATTCATAACATCCAGGTCTTCCGTGTTTGTGTGCCAGACTGTGTGTGTTCTTTACAGCGTCTGAGAGTCCTTTTAATCTTACTGTGCTATCGGCCAATATTGCAGGTCTCTCAAAAGCATTGGTGATACAGCCTATCAAGATGAAGAGCATGATGCTCCAATCAAAATACTTGTGCTCGACCAATTTCTTGCAAAGCATGCGGAATCTGAATGCAAACAGACACACACAGCAACGCTTTAGTGGCATGTTCCGACACAATTCTATAGATCAGAGAGAATGTGTGTGCGTGTAGGACATGCCTGTTGTGTGGAGGCACCAGGAAGAATGCCCATTCTTTGTGCTCCCTGCACCACTGCAGTGGTTTTTGGAAGAAGTTCAAAAATCTCTGTGGGATTCAGCAGATACAAATCAGTCACCTCTTTTTAATTATGGGAAAAAAATGCTGACTAGTCCAGTTTGTGCCTTCTGTTTATAGGGTGATTCTGAAGATTGTTCTTGAGGTGCTACTACTAAAGGTGGTTAATGACACCAGCAACATGTCACACCATGTCAGTCCATGCAGGGTTATCATTTTCTTAACCAAGAAGAATAGTCTCATAGTGTCTCCATTTTAAAGACTTTCAGAGCTGTACCCCTCACAAACTCACTTGGAAAGGGTTTCTTTTTCTGGATGCAGAGACATCTCTGCCGATGTGGGTGGATTCTGTCGGTCCCTGGAACGGAGACCAGAGGTATGCACAGTATGAACTGAGGTATATGTGACGTACTTGTGGGAAAAATACAGCTGGCCACTAAATCTTTGCCTTCATGGAATAGAGTAAAAAGTTCCAGACACTAAAGTTTAATGGAACTCTGTGGCTCTTGTTTTCTTTTGCAACTGGTCACAATTCCTGCTCATTTTCTGCTTCTGTCATATCCAGGTTGCACTTCATTGGTACCATTAACCTTGAACTTCCAAACTGTACTCTTCTTAAGGATTGTTTGCATTTATGTACTCTCTTCTTAACTTTTTCTTGTCTTTGCCCAAGTATATGGACTTTTGCAGTGAAAATAAAAAATGAAGAAAAAAATCATTTGATCAGGGGACGATCTGGAAACTTGGTAGCTTACCTGGATGTCGCTCTCAGTGGATGTTTCAATGGGCGGCTTTCAGAGGAAGAGCAGACAAAATCCATTGGTGTATGCAGGCATAGTGTATATGTCTGCTATACTTTAAAGCCATGGATTGGCGGAAGGATTGATTTGAACATAACCATACCGCAGACTGGAAGCTATCAACCACAATGCTCATAAGGACATTGAGAAGAATGTTATTCCCAATCATGCTGGTGACGACAAAGTAGACAGCAGCCCATCCGGAGGTGGAAGAAATGGCATTGTACAGCACCAGATTCCAGTCTTCTTGAGTCAGAAGCTGTATGGATAAATGGTCAAATAAAAAGAAAAGGTAAAGACAAAGACTGATATGAAAATGATGAAAAATAATGACGTTTAAGATAAAAGAAAAAATGCAAACAGCAACTTGTCAACCTGGAAGATTGTCACCATGGACCAGGTAAGCGAATCAAAGTTATGCCTGGCATCATATCTACAGCCAAACAGGTACATCCCCATCACACTGAAAAGAGGTAACAGATGGGAGTCATTCACATGTTGGATCTTGTACTTGATCATCAACAGTGTAACAAAGCTGCCTTTCGGCTTCTCTAGGACATTAGAAACAGTCACCAACAGCAGGAAGTCTTCGTATCAACATGTGTTCAAGTGTGTTCCTACCCAAAGGCGAAAACAAAAAGCACCATCAACAGGCAGAGGGTGAACACCTTCCCTAGGGTCCTACACAGCAGCATCAGCTGCCTCTTCAAGTAGGGGAAGTTGTTCACGAGGCGACCAAAGCGCATCATCCGAAGTGCTCGCATAGCTGGTAGCCCGGTGTCGAATACTCCAGCTACGTCGCACAGACTGAATGCCACAAACAACAACTGTTCATCTCCAGCATCGAATACCCACATACTGTTTTTTTTTCACCTTGAAAACTTTTTAAGAGTCAGAGTTGTATATGACACAGTACTAATCAAAGACAAACATCTATCTCACCTGATCATGACGATGCTAAAGTCAAATAAGTTACTTCCTTCCATGAAGTACAAATATCCATAAGCAAGTAGTTTTACGACAATCTCCATCAAGAACACAGCAGTGAAAAGGTAATTGCACACCTTAAACACCTCTGTCATCTCCAAAGGCTGTTTGAGAAGAAGAGGGAAAGGACATCACACGCTAAGGTAAACAAAAATTATATGGGAAGTATAATAAAACAAGTGAAAAGCTATAGAGTTTCTAGAAGATAAATGACAAAGATCTGTCTCAAGAAAGTGCAACTGAGCTCGCCTTTATCTAATATCTGCAGTGTTTCTAGGCTTTTGTCTCACCTGCCCATGGTGGTCAATGGCCATGGTGATAGTATCCAGAAAGATTGCAAACATAATCCCTCCAGAAAATAAATTGCCATCCACCATCTTTCTCACCCTCTTGTCAAAGTAGATAGAGAAGAAAATCAGTTTAGTGACCATTGTTTTGGGGTTTTTTAGCAGTAAAACCTCTAATAATGGTACTGCTGCCAGCTGGGATCTAGTCTCACCATTGTAGCCTTTTTCCCTTTGCTGCAGCCGGAGTTGGGTAAGCTGGCAGAAACTCTACAGTAGTAAAGTTCACGATTAATGAATGAATATGGTGTCAAAGGAGAATTAAGATGTAAACTTTATATGATTCAAAGCAACATGATGAAATGACACGTTGTAAAAAACAAAAAACAAAAAAAACAATGACTCATTCAATGTGTCTGGGTTTATAAATCCGACCTTTCGAGGAGCTCCTTAATCAACCTGCAGCACCACGACAGGAAGGGCGATGTGAAAGAGCAGGAGTCTTCAGAGCTTTTTGCCATGGCCTCCGCGAAGAAAGTGGCGATGACCACAGCGCAGGTGTTGAGGAAAATGAATGTACCAATCTGTCAATAAAAAAAAAAAAAACTATGCTAGAGCTGCTACTCATTTGTTACAAAGCTGGCAAGTGGCAGGAATTCTCAGCAAGAAGAGGTCCAGAGATGCAAACATTTAAGTTACCAAAAAACTCTGGATTTCAGCTTGGCACAAAACAATTCTTTAAATGTGTTTATGTTGTAGAAAACAACAAAAATATAATTTAGATCTGATATAACCTCTTTTTCTCTAAATTTAGCAAAGGTTCTTCTGTTAAGTTTCAAACAGGGCCCCCCATGTCTGCACCGGGCCCCTTAATGTTAATGGTCCCATTTATTTTTTGTTGCAAAGGCATCCACCCATCCATCCGTTATCAATATCCCAATGGGGTTCCTTCATGTGCTGAATCGTTAGAAATATCGATACTTACAAGGGTGACGAGGACGAAATACACGAAACTCCAGAAAGAATGTGTGTCCATTACATAGTGCATGACTTCTGTCCACCCTTCAAAAGTCATGACCTGGACGCAAAACGAAACAGTTAAATAGAAACCGTAGGACGGTCTGTATAAAAAACAACAAACATAAACGGATTAATAAATTACCCACCTGGAAAATGGTAATCCAGGCATGCCTGATGTTGTTGAAGTTGAGGGACTCAACATAGGGGTTTGGGCCATCAGGTCGACATACGTTGTAGTAGACGTTCCAATTAACACAGTCTCCACCACTGGCTGACCAGTTACCCAGCCAATTTTCAGGTGGAGCTTCCAGTGTACAAACCTTTCCACCTTCTTTATAGGGTGGAATGTCAGCGCACCGCCTATTTCCATTCATATCTTCAGCTGAACAGAGATATTGATCAATTTCCCCGGGGGCTGAGACATAGTACGGATTCAGAGACAAGTTGTACTTTCTGGATTAAAAAAGGATGAAAACAGAACATTAGATCTAAAATGTGGATGTCACACAGAGTTCTCTGTGTTGCAGAAACAAAAATGAAATACAGTAAAACGTTCACTGACTAGTTTTAAAAATGTAAGGTTCTGATTAGCTGTTCACAACTCAAATTCAAAGAAAGTCTGGAAAGTGCATAAAAATAAAATAACAATCAATACACAATTATATGCAAGTCTCTTAAATCAACATATTATTTATAATAGATCATAAAAAATTGTGAAAATTTGTCCTAAATTATATGGCAGAATTGTTGGATGACTAGAAAAATAAGCTTGGGACAATTCCCTCCAAAAGGTCCAACAGTTGGTCTCCCGTTTTCCAGATTCTTAGTGACTGATTAATGCAGAGCGTTTACCTCACAGTGGTGAACATGGACCTTTCACACATTTTTTAAGATGTGCTAGCAAATGCTGTTCATGTAATAATCAAGTTGTCTCACTTTCAACATTCTGCTGTTTTGTTTAGTTCTTTTCCATTTTACATGGCAGCCCAACATTTTATGGAATAAAGGTAGTAGTATTTTCACTGCACCCCAGACAGAGAGGAAGAATCAAATAATGGGAGAAACACTTCTTACGTGAGGATGTCCTCTCCCAGGAAGCATCGGTTGTTCATCTCCCCCATCCACAGCTGAACTCCAGTGACAGCAAAGACATGGATCACGACCAAGTACATGACTACCACACGGGTAATCATGGGTGCGATGTCCAAAAGTAGAGACACCAATCCTCGCAAACCTACAAAGGTGAACACATGAAGATAAGGTTTTCATGCAGAAAGAATTTTTCATTTTACCTCTCAACAGTTTATTTGAAATATGATCTGCCACTGATGTCCTAAGTCCTCAAAGGTGTATATAGATGTTGTTAAAGGTCTGGTGTGTAGGATTTTTTCACACATGGTCATACACAGTAGCACATTTTATGACGGAACTTTGGTATTCTCTTTCACAATTTAATCTAAAGTAGAGATTAATGAATAGGCCGGCCATCAGAAAAACTGAGAAGCAGCAATGAGGAAAGGAAGAATTTCCTATCCTCACATATCATCTAACGCTCAAATGCCAGCCTACTTTTTGTCCTGCTGATCAGCCGCACCGACTGTAGCGCAGGACCAGCTCCTGACTTGAATCCAAAATTGTCAATGATGATGACGACTATCCTGTGAAGATGGTCCAACACAAGAAAGCAGATGAGAAGTTTGTTGCTGCATAAACATTAAGGAGAAAGGAATTTTAAGGGATACGAACTGTGCACAGGTGAGTACAAAGTCCATTTTGTTCCATCTGTTGGAAAGGTAGCTTTCTGGACGGCCATATATGCCCATGGCGACCATCTTAACCGCCATCTCCCAGATAATGTAAGTAAAGACCACGGCACTCACAATCTGGTTGGATACAATGAAAAAAAAATCCACAAGATCAACATGTATAAACAAAATCAAAGTGAATGTGTTTTCACTGTGAATAATGAAATGTTTTTTCATAATAAAAAAAACTTGGTTCTGGTTCTCAGACCATTAGTTCATCCCTCTAAAATCACTCTCACCCACCACATGGTAGAGCTTCTCTCCAACACAAGGGTTGTACATGACTTTAGCCACGCAGCTCATCATAATGAAGAATATGGTGACGTAATCTAACCACGTTCAAGACGTTAAGGTCAAAACACAGGCTGTGATTCATCTGCAACACATATTTGAGGTCTAAAGTCTGAGCCACTCAATGAGGCCACTAGTTACCTGTCCATACGGAGAGAATACTGTCCCCAGCAAAGGTAATAAAGCTGTGTTTTTATAAAGTGTATACTTTACCTGGGGCCAACACCAGGTAAAGTTGGCTTTACCTGGTGTTGGCCCCAGTATTTTCAAACTCTATGAAAGGATATCAGCTATTTGCTATCTTTATGCAGGATTGCCGAAATTTTGTTGTCGGTAACTTGTCCTTGACTGCTCTCACTGGGATGCTTCCCTTCTGTGCAGGGAGCTGCTTTTGCCTGTTTTCCTCAGCAGCAGCCATTCTGACCCTAGATCACAAAGGAAATCAGGAAAATGAGATAGAGGGATGGGTCAGGCTTAACAGATAACATGACATCCCCTAAGTTCAGGGGATTTTTGGTTGTTGAATGAAAATTTTATCAAAGTTGAAAGCTTAAAAATGTATGTATTTGTTGTTGTTAAAGTATGAATAAGTATTGTTTTTAAATACTGTTTCAGTAAAATAATATCTGGTTCATATCTTTGTCTGAAGACATTATTCTACTTGCATGATGAAGCCACTAATGGAGAGATACATTAAAAAGAGCCTTAGGTCATAGTTTGAATTATGCAAAAATATTTATTTTGGACGTTTGTCTGAAGTGCTCTTTTTTGTTAGAGTTATATAGATGTCTAATAATTTCTGTATCTGCATTTTCCATTCCTACTGTTTACATTAGCATTGTTGTTCTGTGTATTTACTGTAAAATACTGGCAGCTGGGTTGCCAGTAATTAACTTTAATGTTTACCACATTTCTGCTATTAAAAAAAACAGGTTTGAAAATTGTTGCTATCAAAGCAAACATACTGTATATAAATGCAAAAGTAACAGAAACACTTTTTTACGTGACGATCAATTAGTTGAAATAACGAACAAACAGTCATGAAAAATCAATTGGCCTACACGGCTGTGAATTACTTTTTTTTTTAACAACATCACGTTATAACGTGATAATATATTGTAGAAACGACAGTTATGCTGAACAAACGCGATCATTTATCTGATGCTGGCAGTTTCTCCTTTACGGTTAGACTGCCTAACACACCGAGGAGGACCCGGCAGAACGCTTCCGTTATTTTCAACACGTTTAAGGTGGTGAAACTTCCACGAAGTGTCCACCCTAACTTCCCAACTGGCCATAGTGGAAAACAACTAGAGGATCAGACAGTTTAAGATCCTTCAGAGTTCGCATATGATAATGATGATGTGATGCACACGTGCGCAGCAGCATCCGGTGAGGATGGAGGTGTGAGGCTGGAGGAGTTTAAAAGAAACCAACTGTCAAACGTCGCGATATGAAAGATGTGATCGTGAAAACATGACAACAGGAAAGGAAACAGGGATCGGGAAAAACATGTTTAACTTTTACTGTTTGTTTTCAGTGGCGATGGAGAAAAAATAGAAAGATCCCTGAGTTGGGACACAACAGCCAATCAACCGTTCCCCTTTCCCTCCCGGAGGTTTTAGCTTCCGGATAAGCGGAGGATGGTGGATGGATGGACTTTTAGCCGGTAAAAATCAGTGGTAGACAAAGTACTCAGTTTTATTACGTTAGGAAAAGAACAAATCATGGATTTTTACAGCCCGTTTTAAAACAACTGTGTACTTTCCCCCCCAATTGTTGAATAACTGTACTTAAGTACAGTACTCGAGTACATTTACTTTGTTATTACCTCTGGTGTACATGTACTATGAGCTATGGTACCGCTTTAATAGAAAACAATAAAACACCATTCCGTTTTCACCGTTTTTTGCAGCGTTTTGTTAAATGAGAGTAAATATAAGACTTACCGGAAGAAATCCTCGGGGTTTCTCTGAGAGGTTCTGTTGTCAAGGTGACAAAATGTGAGAGTGAGGTTTGAAAGAATTCAACTTTCAAACGTCGCGTTCTGGGAGATGATAATGAAAACATGGCAACAGGTAAGGGAATACGGGTCGAAAAAACTTTTTTAACTGTTAATGTATCTTTTCAGTGGCGATGAAGGAAAATCCCTGAATTAGGATACAACAACCAAACAACCGTTCAGCTTTCGCTTCCACTTGTTTTAGTTTGTTTTAATCAGGGGTGGATAAAGTACTCAGTTTCATTACCGGAGTAAAAGTACAGATCCTAATGATCATATATATTACTCCAGTAAAATTATACATCATATTATCACTTACTTGCAATAAGTACTTCAAGTACATGAAAATAAACTAAATTAAAAAACCTTATGTGGTCATCCTTAGACCATATCTGTAGTAGCTTCACTTTCCCTGAGTCTGATGTGTGTTATCTGTACTCTCTATTGTCTTTTTTTGGGTTGAATTTTTTGTGTCCTTGTGATATATTTGGTAGATAAAGCCAATGTGCCTTTTTGTATTTCTTTGTTGCTATTAGAAAGAAGATACACGAGACACTGGAACAAGTGTCAGTGTCTGATCATTTCATTGTGTTTTCTTTGTGAACCAAAAATGCAGCACAGAAGCAGGTAAAATAATAATATATTGGATTAAATGTGCATTTCAAATAGTCCCTTGGGTGTTCTGAGAGTAGTTTTCCATCTTTCAGTGAATTTGGAGCCAGCGTAGATTGAGATGAAAGGTATGTTGATAACATAATTGAATTCCAAGGAAATTGGTGGGAGGCTTTGAAACTGAAACTCTTTAGCTACATAGATTAAGCATTCAGCTCTAAATAACATATGCAAATTATTTCCAGTCAGACTATTTTGATTTAAGTGACAAGAAAAGGTTTTATGGTTGTAAAGTACAAAATCTGCATCTCTGCTTGAGAACTGTAACAAGAACGGTCAGATCTTACATCATTATCCAACGACAGTGGAAGCCTTGTTAAACCCTGTAAAAAGAGGATGGCATGATTTATTTTCAAAAGCTGCTGTACAATGAGGAATTTAAATTCCTGCAGATGTTGCTCATATCAGAGCATATTCCTAACTGAGCTAACACCAAAGGTAACACGGGGCACTTTCTGCCCTCTGGTGTAGAAATGATACATTTCTTCAGTGTACTTGAACAACATACAGTTATCATTATGTCTATCAGATTTTCTTTATTTAAATTATTTAGATGAGGATTTTAAGGCTGTAAATGCTGTTTATATATGTTGAAGTTTCTATTTATATATGGTTTTGAATTTCAAGTAGGAAATTATCATATTACATAATGTATTTTCGGCAAACATATTTACCCACTTCAAAATAAATACCTTTGTAATTGCATTAATTTTCACTTACTTTAAATTTTTATCCAATGAATAATTAAGATCTCTAACAGCTTACAGAAAGATATTTTAGCTCTATTCTTCTAGCTCTCAAGGTTTTCAATTTAGCCTTTGGGATATTTTATCTGTATAGTTACATGCACTTCCCAGAAGAGGGCGGTGTCTTACCATTTTACCACATTCTGCTAACTTTTATTGCTCTATAGTTTGGCTCTCTGTGACATTGGTGTCGCAGAGGGCTAATGAAAAATGGTGAAAAATGGTGTGACCAAAGCACACCATTTTTCATCAGTAAAATATTTCATCTATAATGACAAACAATCTAATGTATCCTCTTATTGGGTATGAGCATTTGACCATCTTTGATGATACAAACCAAATATTGAAAAAGACAACTTTACAATTCTTTAATATCTTGAAATTCACAATTTGTTTTTGCACATATTGTTGCAAGAAAAACAATCAATACTTCAACACCAGCATAATTTGTATTCCTCACACCCTTTCTTTTGCACACACTCATTCAAAACCACCACACTTGTGCCATGTTTTGTCTTTTACTTAATAACTTAATAATTTAGGTAAAAACACTGATTTTTCATGGGCACTTGAGTAAGATGAAAACCAAACAAAGGAGATTATTGATCTACCAGTAGTTGTTATTTTCTTTTTTTACATTAAAGTTTACAGAAGTCATTATTTTTCAGAGTTTTGGATTATTCTCCCAAAGAAAGGAGTCATTCCGCATCACTTTTGCCAATTTCTCATTGAACGGCTTGTAGAAGTCTTGCAGAATATCTTTAGTGATGGGCAGCATGGGTCCCAAGTTTTTGTCAGCTGGTCTTCTGGTGTTTGATGCTGGATTTCTCGTGATTTCTGATTCTATTTCTTTTGTCAATGACCCTGTAAAACACAGACAAAAAACAAAATGAAACACCCTGTGTTAAATGTCAGTATTCTGTGCCCTTTAAAAATCTATACTAATCCAAATAAATGGAATTCAATTATATGAAGATGATTCTCTACTAGATACAATTGCATTTTAGATTGGTGTGCTTTAATGAACAAAACAGGTGCTTAAAGGGCATGCACCCAGAGGGCTTCTGAACTACAGTTGTTTTGACCTGACATACACAACAGGATACTGTAATCCTAAAGGAAATGTTTGAATCTTTGATACTGAATGGTTGCAAGGTGCCAAGATAATTCTCTTGTGGAGATATAGATGTTTTTCAAGATAATATCTTACACATGATTTAAGCATTTCAAAATGAATAATGAAGAGATTAGTGCCCTGTTCATGCATGTGTTGCATATTCAGTTTATTATCAAATCAGGTAAAAAATGGTTTAGATTGATTATTGAAAAAATAAATCAACATATACAATGTGGGTCTCCTCTCCATGGTGTGCTGACCAGTCAATACTGAATTGAATACACTGTTAAATCTTTGTTTGTGGAATGGCAGATTTATTACAATATGGTTGTGATATAGATGTAAACAATTAAAGAAACATTGAACAAAAACTAAAGAGCAGGACCCTTTGTGCAGGACACATTAAAATTATGTGATTGTTGCTTAACACAGTTCTAAGCAATTAAATGTTGCAAATCCTAGCTACTTTAAGTTCACAAATTGATCATCATATTGTAGAGGCTTGTTATTGATATGATATCCATTTCCATGAGTTTAATTTTGACAGCCTGTGGCTGATTATTGTCACCGTTTCAACATTACAAACCCCTGTATGTACAGTATTTGGGGAAGCGTCTTGTCGGTTTTTTTCACTTACTTACCTAAACTAAGAAAATCAAAGACTTTGTGCATTGTGTATTTCCTGTTTGAAGCATGGTCTTCCAACCTTAGGACCAGAATCTGTTCCCTGCTGAAGACACTCAGCCAGTCCATTAAGTAAACAATGTATATGCCAACTTGCAATCTCACCTGTGGAAACAAAACAAAGAAATCTATGTGAGATAACACAGTTCTGTCCAAGAAATGTATACGGATAAAGTGTTGTGTGTGTGATCTTCTTAAATAGAAACAAAGGAAGGTTTCCATCAGCTTTCTTTAATCCTTCCTGTGAATTCATATGGGCAATGCCAGACTCTGTGTGGGCACATATACATCTGTGTCCAATAAAAGGTGTTTACTCTACTGAGTAGTTTAGAGGTGGAAAAATATGGAATATACTGTGTGAGGGGAGTAATGATATCTACACCTCTATCTATAGTCCATACATCTACTTACTGACAGTTATTGAGATTTACTAGATAGAATCTTATAGGTGGAAATTCTCCCTTTTTAACAAAAAATTAACTACTCAAAAACATACATGAAATTAATTAATGTAAATTATGTCCACTTGCTCATTTAGCTTTTGGCCATTGTTTATTGTGTTATCTCTAGAATTTTGCCCAGAAAGCACAGGCATAGTAGACGGCAATAAGGACACCAAGCTCTGGTGCTTTACAGCTTTACAGCACGGGCTAATAACGCTGATATTGGTTGATGGACGTTTAAGGCTTGCTGCAGAGACCTAGTGTGCTCTCGCAGGGCCATGACGCTTGTCAGAGGCAGTTGGGGTGCAGGACCTCTGAATACCAGGCTGTCTGTGCACAAAGCCAAAAGAGGATCGGCCACTCTCCTTTTTTTTTTTTTTCCCTTTTCATGCCGCCCGCTTTGGGGTACTATGGGAAAAGCTGGCCAGGGGCCAAACACCAGGGCCCTGCACTGACTGACACTGCAGGGCTTGGTCTGCGAATGAGAGGGAAGTTCACGGCACCACTAAAGCGGGTTTTGTTGTGCAAAGAGGGTCTGGAAAGGTTGAAGTGCTCAGTGTATCAACGGCACTGCCAATCTCTTTCAATAAAGTCTGTCCTGCAAACTTTAGCATGTGCAAATGACCCATGGATTTCACCCCTTTTCTATTCCCGCATTCTCACCAGCTAATAAACTGGTCCCTAAATGCCCGTTTCAAACAACACAATACCACTGCTACACAAAGGCAGAAGGGAGGGAACACTCACTGGCATAGCGTTGTTGACAGTAGTGTTGTACACACAGGAGCGCATTGTGTACTCTGTAAGGCATCCCTCAAATAGCTGCAGCGACTCTGACACCTTCTCGTGGAAATCTTCAGCAGACTTATTGGCAATACCGAAGTAAAGGTAGTCAGAGTAGAGCCTACAAGACAAAAGAGGGAAATAAATCTGAATGTGAATTAAATGCAAAGCTCAAGACTGTTTCAGATTTTGGTTCAAAGATCTTAGCTCAAGCTTGTGGTTTCAAACTTATAGTTTCTTATGATTTGTCCCTATACTTTAAAAGTGGAATGTTTCCTGTCGCAACATTGGCACAGATCACAGCCACTGACAGAAAACATGGTTTAAAAATAAGTAAAAGAAGACATACTGTTGCTTATTTTATTCAAACTGTCTCAAGATCATTGAAGTGAGCTAAAAGTAGTGAGCCTTTGTGCACTACCAGAAACAAATCATAGCAGAGTTTTATTCAGTTCACTGCTGTGCATGATATTTCCTCCCACCAGGAATGCCTGTCAATAAAAAATATGGTAGACACACAGAAAAATGTAAAAGTTTGAGTGCAATTTCATTTGTAACGCTACACGTGTACTGTGGAAAGGGCCGATCTATAAACGAGTTTCACATTCTAATGTCGACACGGTTAATCCTCATGAAATAACAACTCATTTCCCGTAGAGCCGCTTTAGGGAAAAGGTTGCTCACACAATTATTGAGAGCATGCTCTGGTGTTCTTTGAAGTAACAATAAACATTATAAGCAAAAATATATTTGTATTAAAGCAAGACATCCAAGGTTTTAAAGAATACTTCACAGAGAGGTCCCCACATATCCGAGGGAGCAGAAATTAAACATATGAGAGCCAGTCTGAGTAAAAGTCGATACATCTTTGGTGACAGCAGGGCCTTTGGGTTCCTTTAAACCAGGAAAGTATCTGTCTGTGTAATCAGGGTAAACATCTGTGACAGGGTTTCAGAACCGTATCATTACCGGAACCTCAGAGTGCACATGCAAGTGACGACAAAAAAAAAACATGGATTCCTCCCACCTTTCCACCGGGTCCCTGAGCATGACAATGAAGCGGGCGTCAGGCTGCAGAGCGTGGATGAAGTCCTGGATGAGGAAAGGAGGCTCTCCCTCTGTGTTGTTGTCATAGAAATACACCCAGGCGTTGTTATCCCACATCGTGGAAGCACTGGCTTCTCCTAAGAAATATCCCCACAGATGAAGCGGAAACAAATCGAAGAATATTAATAAATTAATTATTCATTTCAAACCAGTTGTTCATAAAAGCAGACATGAAATATATCAACAGTTATTGTAGTACCATAAAATTCAAACAACATCAGACCTCAAGATCACCTGAACAGAAATAATGGAACATTTTAGCAAATGCTTCAAAACCATATCACAAAATGAATACGTGTGTGTGGGTTTTTTAAAATAGATTTCAGAAGCTTGAGAGTACTTCGACTTCTTCCACACAGAAACTCACAAGCAGCACCATTTTTCAAAGATTTACAAGCAGGTGAAAAATACTGATAATTTCAATTAAGTTTTACTTCTGCAAATAGTTTGACTGGCTTATTGTGGAGAATAATGAAAGGAGGTTTTTTTCAGGAGGTTTTTGACATTCACATTTTAAAAGGCAGAAGAGATAATGTCCATTTTTGATGAGTTTTTCTTATATTACTTCACCCTTGATAAGAATGAAGGGAACTGCTGCACGTTCTCATTTTCCACAGTGCCTGTTATTCAAACTCAATGCTTCCAGTTTTACATTCTAAAGCCGTGATTTATGATTCTTATTTGGGTGTTCAAGAATTAGTCAAGGCTAAACTTCTTAAACCCCTTGACTGAAAATTCTATTCAATCAAGAGTACGTTTGATCAGGTATGTTGATAATTGAAATTTTGTCAGAAAAAAATGGTCTTATTTAGAACATTTACAGTACATATCATTACAAAACCACTGACCACATTGTCTATCCTGCAACTAACAGACAGGACAAAATAATATAAAAGGTCAGTTTAATAAAAGTCTCAAATGTACCAAGTGCACAAGGTTAAAAGTAACAGAAACAGCATCTCCAGCTGTGTAAAAACATTGCAATGTCACTTCCTTCCAGACAGGGAAGCTGATAATAAGTCAGAGAGCATTTCTAAAACAAATTGAGCCTGGAAAATTAGCTGGCAATGCTGAGAAATGATATTCAGGATTCATTAGGACTGTCTGTGCCTTCATTATCCTCTTATCTGTGAAGTGAAGCAGTGATGTATTAGGAGGAAGCACAACAAGAGCCTTATCTCCTTCTTTTCCTCAGAGAGAAGATGATAGCCTGGACCTATTTTCTGCGACGACAAGGGATGGAAGTGAAACCGGATCGCTGCTAATGCTGTTATGCCTGAAATGATACACGCCGTGATCAAGTCTATTTTAGGGTCCCGGTGTCCATTAAAGGGGCTTATTTTGGTCTTTGGGGAGAGGGTGAAAACAAACAAATGGAGAAGCCAGACTGGTGCTCCACGATGGCTTGGACTTGGCAGGCGGTTGGAGAGAATCAGAGGTCCAAGATCCAGGCCAGAGCCGTGCACCTTGCTGCGCTCTCTCAGGACTTGGTGTGAATATTGAGTGGGGTTTTGGCATACTCCACCCGGTTACAAGGATTACTTATTTAAAGAGAGAAACAAAACAGGGCAGCATGCTAAGCTGCTCTCAATACACCGACTTAGTCCACCATGAAAAGACTATTGTTGAGAACGTAAATCGCTTTTTCTTCGCAGCTGAGCAGTATTTTCAAATGATGGGAAAGGACAAAAACAGATACAAGCAGAGATTCAGGAAACAGGATATGCTGATAGAGGAAGGAGGTTCGCAACACTTCTCCACCCTGCTGCGGATATTATTGCTACCCTGACAGAAAAACAATGATTCCTTTATCCCGCACTTAAAAGTGGCAGAGGCAAGTCCAGCACTATGAAGCAGTTAGAACTTCCCTTCTGGGTCAAGTTACCGGCAATCTTTAAAATGACCCATCCTTGCTGAAGAAGTGAAAGTGGGTGCATCTCTTTTTGCTACTACAAGTAGCTTTAATAATAGCTTTGTCATTTTGGAGACAGTAGTAGAGTTTTGGGTAGAGTCAGGGCACCCCTAGCTGAAACACCACCAGACGTAACACACATCACATCTGTGTTACATGGCCTGAGTAGCAAACAGAAAAAGCTGCTCTGACATGATGTGATGCTCTGACAAAACAGGAAGGCAGTGATTATACTGAGGAGGAAATGTTTGTGCAGCTTAAACTGCCCACAGATCTGATTAGCAAAATATCCGACGGTGTTTGCATTTTGTTCTCTTAGCTCCTATATAAGAATACATTTTTTTAGGATATTGTGTAATAGACTGGGTGGTTTTTCATCTGAACAAGATGATAAGCAGCTTCCTGTTAGCGTTATGCTCTTCTGCACTTTTGCAGAGACCTTATTCTTCTTGCACAGACAAAACAAGAAAAAGATCTGTCCCTGTGAAGAGCACAGAGACCCGTTCAATCCCCCCTCTATAAATGTAAAATGCTCAACCTTGTATTACCCGGTGAGTTGGTGAGGATGACACATTCCTACAAAACAAAAATGCTTCTCTAATAATTACATTAACTGCTACAATTTCAAATGTCTGCCTTTATTCACTTTTAAATGTCTAATCCACAAATCAGTAGTTCATTTACATAAGTATTGGAATATCATCACCATTTATCATTTATTATTATTTATCACTTATTCCTAATATGGCTACCCATGACTCTGTTGGTTGTCTGATGCCGTGCTCATGTACACTCATATTCACACCTGTGGGCAATTTAGAATCACCAATTAACCTAACATGCATGTTTCTGGCCTGTGGGAGGAAGCCAGAATACCTGGAGAGAACTAGTGGAAGAGAAAAAGTGTGTTTGATATAGCTTTTGCCTACTGGTGTATTTAGAGTATTCCTTGTGACTGTGAATATTGAATTTCTTACCTATGATGATATTTGGGTGGCTGGGGGATCCACTGACGTTAGCGGTGAGGTTACCCTGGATTTGGTAAGCAGCCTGATCAAACAGGTCCAGGTAGTCTTCCACCGGATATCGATCATGAAATCCCTCACTGAGACGAATGATGCCTGACAGAAAGAGAACATGATGCTAGTTTTACATCCAGATTGTATATTGAAGCATGTAAGCATGTCTAGTAGCCAAAGATGGTTGTGAATTCATTAAGTTTGTTTTTAATACATGTCTGCCACCTCCGATGTCATTCAGGGATCACACAAAAGGAGATTATTACAGTCCCTTTGCTGTCCTTCACTGTTGCCGTGGCTACAATGTGACCTTTTGATATCCAAATTCAGATTAAGTTAAAAGTGAGCCTGGGGAAAATATTGTCTTTTCTGGGGGGGGTTTTGTGTTTCTTTTACAGTTATTCCAGTCGGTGACTAAAGGTAAAATCAGAAATAGCACATTTGTATTCAATCTGAGCTGTGGTTACGCATAGAATAATTCAATTTGCAAGAAAACTGTACATGTTTGGACTTTGGAGTACATATGGATCATATGCATAATGAGGTAACTCAGGCATCTGTTACTTTCAGTAAAGCTTTGATGGTGTCCCAGGAAAAAGTCCTCTTAAGTTTGCGGGAAACGTGATTAGAAAAGTCCAGTAAATCCTGCATGCAGCCAGCTGGCATCTTTGTTTGTCCACAGTCACACACGTATGAGTTGTGATGGCTCTTGTGAGTCTCCCTTGAGGGTTTTTTCCCTTTGCTTTTTTTATATAAATTAAGAGTCAAGCAGTTTTAAAGTATGCCGGGTTTGTTGATGGTAACTGTACACAGCTGACACATCTGCTTAAAATTCAATCTGCTCCTCTAAGAAAGTTATGTGGCGCGGATCGCATCAAATCACCTTTGCAATGCATCAGCTGAGTGGAGCCTCGAGGGGAGTGAAATAAATAAATACTAAACAAGGCCATTTGAATTCACCGTGTTCTCAGCGGATGTCTTACGAGGAAAGTGCTGATTACCAGTGTATTACCCAAGGTACGGGTCTGGAGGGGATAAAGAGGAAGTGACAACCAACATGAAAGCAGGAGGAATGAAGACTGACAATAACTGAGAGGAATCTGTGTCCTTGAGACACATCTGCAACACTTAAGCTGCAGAAATATAACACTGATGCATGCAAATTGAGGCAAACAATGCATCCACTAATAGTTATCAACTCGGACTAAACGCACATTGAAATATATGGCGCATGCACGCTGATCAATCTGCCAATTAGGTTTGGAAAGTGTCGTCAGGATTAGAGGCATAGTCAGCAACTGGAGGAACTTCAAAGGGATTGCTTAGCCCCAACTGTCAAGCCTCTCGATAGCTGCAATGAAAATTGAGATTTTTCATTTTATTTTTGGATGAAACACTAATTGTAGGTACCCCCCTGGCATGACATAAACCAAAAAACCTGGATGAATTTATTAAAATTCCAAGCAAATGGTATTCAGAGGAATAGGTGCGATCCACTGTGAGAAATGACTTTGTCAAATGAGAATTCATTTTGAAATATTCCATACAGCTGATATTCTAACAGGACATTTGTGTGATTACTTAAACAATATATGTAAACATGTCCGAACTGAGCAATTTTCTAATCTCTGTTTGATTTTACAATCAGAGAAGACTGGAGACAGCTGTGGGTGGGAGGCTGAACGGTGGCCTACACCCTCCCTGTTGCTCTTTGTCTTTCTTCTATAAAACATTTCCTCACTAATGCAGACTCACATAAATAACCCACACACACTGACTCACACTACCACAGCCTGCCTCTAGAGCTGTAGAGGGTTCTCCATTATTCATGAGTCTTAATGAGTGTGTAAGTTATAAATGGAAAAAAAAACATATATTGGTAATGATGTTTTTTTGGTTCTTTTTTTTTAGTGACAAGAAATACGGCCTATTTTGAACTATTTTATTTGTCCTCATTATCAGACAAATGTAATTTAAACATTATTTGAATGTTGTGTTAATGCAGCTTGACACAAAGGGCTTGGGTGTTCAAAGCAAATACAGTCTCGGTAGCAAATCTCGCCTGGCTCTGAGCTAGTTTCCTGTATTTTTAACATCACAGATGCTTATGTGGTAAAAGCCACAATGGCAGCCACACTTAAATGACTGAACTGCCATGCAGCCAGATGTCTACTGTGAAGCAACACTTTCTCGACATCCAATGTTTGTGGCTCTGCTCGAGTGAATGACTTGGATGCCATCTGTTCAAACTCCTTCAATGCCAAGTCAGAATTGTGGCAGCAGTATTTTGAATTTTGATAAGAATTATAGAAAGAATGACATGGATGATTTGCTCATAATCTTTACATCTCCAATGGCTAAATTAGGGAACATTTTGAGGTAGTAACATTCTACACAAGCACCTCTAAAGGCACAATATGCACCAGCTCCATTACTGAATCAAATGATTTGTAGAGTACATTAATAATGCATGGTTGCACAACAGCCATTTAAGTTAGGAGTTTAAAATATGAGGGTTTACAAAGAGCAAGTGAAGCAACTAAACGCTCACAGAAGAGGTGGGTGTGTTTAGTCTTTGGTACATTACAAATAAAATGTTGAAAATCAGAGGAAATTATTGGCACCTTATTTCAGACATAATATATCAGTTAAAGTTTTGTCAATACATCTAATTATTGTATTAAATCAATATTTCTAAGTATAAGAATATTCATTTTTGTTAAAAATGGTCGCATTAAGTATTGTCTGAAATTCGTACAATACTTCTGCCCGAGTTACAAACTGTAGTGACATTAACAATGCTCTCAAGAGTGTCATTATCGTAAACCAGCATGAAATCCCCGGCACAGGGAGCTGAATGTTCTTTACTCACCAAACCTTTTGCGGGTCCACCAGTGTGGTTCTTTGAAAGTGGTGAACTTGACGTCAGGGTGCAACCTTAACCTGTCATACAGGTCTGTTGTGCCACACTTTGGTTGGCCAATAATATAGAAAAAAGGAAGGCATCGCATGCGGTACAGTTTTTTGTTGCGATGAAACAGATGTCCATGGAAGGTGCTCCTCAAATGCTGAAAAACAGTCCGGAAGCGTCTCGAATAGCGCCCATACAAATTTGTCCTGTATGGATCTGAGGTGCTATTCCTGGTATATTCCTCATACCAGCAGGGGTTTTTGATACCAGGCAGGAATTTTCGTGGAATAACAGAAAACAACTGAAAAGCAAAGAAAACAGAATGCATCAAACTCTACTGTTGGCTCATTTAAAAAAAAAACATGCCAGATATAGATGCTGCACCATGAAATCCAAAAAACATTCCGGTGACTTCAAATACACAAAAAAGAAAGAGGTTTGTTGGATTTTTTTTTTTTTTGCATTCAAAATCTGTCCAGAAGGCAAACACTGTGGGAGTTTGTGCAGAATAAAGCAGCCTGAGAGGCCAGTTTTGAATAATTTGGCCACCGAGGCATGCTGACAAGTGAATACATAACAATCTTGTAAAAAAAAATCTTTTCTAAACAGAGCACTCCCTCTTCATGTTATCAGAGCAATCTATAAAATCTCTTTCCCTTATCATAGCTGGAGCCTATCCCAGCTGACAACAGCGAGAGGCGATACACCCTGGACAGGTCGCCAGTCCATGCAGAAAAACCAAAGATTGCATTTCAGACTCAGGGTTCAAATAGTATCTTAAATGGTAAAAGATCACAATGGTACCAAGAGAAAAAGATAATCTTTTAAATTGCTATTTGATCAAACATTGAAGCAGATCATTTTAATAGCAAAGTTAAGGACAATTGATATCAAACCCAACTGGCTATGCAGCATTGATTGTACCCAGACCACACTTTCTTATTCATGAACATGTTCAATAAGAAATTAACTTTGTTGCAAATAGGTTGGCACAAGCCATTATAATTAAAACTAATAATTAATTGAACTAGGCTTTGAAATGAAATGGACTGTCAGGGAGCCACAGGGAAAATGCGCTGGAAGGAAATGTAGACCTTGAGCTTTGCATCTCCTTTGAAAAAGTCAAACTATTCATGTGGGCACATGTGTGTGGTTTTTAAGTAGAATTTTTTCCTTTTCCATGCAGGGATGAATACCAATTTGCATCTCTTTATCAGCAAGCTTAAATGAGAGATAGGGATGGTGCAGGGACGTACAGTATTTGGTAATTAAAATAGCGATAACATTAAAAGCTTGTATAATAAAACATGGAAATATTCTTAGCACTATCTATTCTTCCGGTCTGTCTGACTATATCAAACTTGGCCACACTGGAGTAGCACACGCTTTGATTTTACTCACATGTTGATCACTCTTTACCAACGCTTTAAGCTCTGGAAGCTGCCGACTGCTTCCAAACTCCACCTTTGATGTGATGGACTTGACTACCAATTTAATGTGAGCGTAGTCCTTCACCGAAGAGAGGTTGAAGGTAAAGGGACCGGGGCTGACCAGGCTGCTGAAGTGGTAAGGGGAGGGGGTAAGGAGCAGGCCCTTTTTGTCCCCCGTCAAAATATACGAAGCCATGATGAGGAACATGACCGCCATGCCGAAAAGGAAGCCGTAGAGACGGATCTTGCGGAAACAACCCAGGGCTGTCCAGCGCTTGGGCAGCTCCCGCTTCACCTCCAGAACTGCAAACAGGTTCATGGGCGTATCATCCACCTGCAGAACCAGTGGCCTTTTGCGGTAGTCGTCCACAGTGGAGCCCAGCAGGCTGTACTTGTAGTCCATCTGTGTCATGATTTCCACAGCATGCGGGCCCCAGGTATCACAGATCACACACAGGAAGGTGTTATGGTCAAAAAGCTGCTCGGACAGGGGATTTGGGGATTAGAGAATGCCCAGTGGTTGAGCTCCATGATGGGTTGTGGAGATCAGCTAACCCCATCCACCTGTTGACCAAAAGAGAAAAAGTTAGTTAGGAGATATTTTTACTTATATTGTTCCACTGTTAGAGTTCACGTACTTTAACACAATAAAACATTTTTCTCTTTAGAAAACAGAACTAGGGAGAAATTAACCCACTCTTAATGTCATCGCTTTTTGTTCCAGAGGGGCTTTTTTTTTTTTTTTTTTTTCGGAACAAAGCGCTGAGCAATTATCATGTGAGGCAGGTCTTTGTGCCAGTCCTCCTTCCACATCGGAATCACAATATGGAGGCAGCGATAAGGACGAGTGTGTCTATGAGGCTGCGCGTCTGACTCTCCTGGGGAGGGACACCAATATCAGAAATACCCGGCCTGACCCGCAGGAGGGATTATTTTATCAGAAAATAGTATTCCACTCTGTGAACTCACAAGGATGAACAGTCACCCCACAGATTAAAAAGAAGGGCCAGTGTCTAAAAGTGGGGATGTTTAACAGGTTTCATCCCTTCTTTGTGTCACAGCCAACAGGACTGGAGGTGAATATAATACAGCGCAGTGGCAAGAAGCGAACGAAAGGCTTTGGTCTAAAACAGTCTTCAAAGGACGGATGTTCTAGAATGAGGCTGTTTTACACCTTCTCATTTCAAAGTGCTTGGATACAGCCCTGGCACTGATGTACGATACATGCTCCTGCATGCATATGACATGAGATCCGGCCAGTGTGGACGTGAGATATCGCTCCTCCTCACATTTGCCGATTGTTGTCTGATGCCCCCCCACCACCACCACCACCACCTATCGCCCACACCTTCAGCACTACTCTGTATTTGTAGAGGTTTGTGGCAGAGCTGATAAGAAGACAGCTGGAGAATTCCTGCCTCCCTGCTCAAGCGGTGTCATTTACCCCCAGCTGTGCCATCAGCCTCGTTCCAGCAAAAGCCATTCTAAGTGACAGAAGTAGACGTAACAGGTTCCACCCAGAGGGAACTGGCCTCCAGCTTTGTTCCGGCTTCAGCAAAATAAAGACAGAAAAATTCCAAAATTGAGTTTTTAAAATAAAGTGAATTTTTCAGGATTATTTTTGGTACATATTCTCGTTTCAGAATAGCTGTGAGGTTTGCTTCAAATTAAAAACTAATAAAAATCGGTCACTAAAAAAAAAAGGTTACTGCTATTAAATCAAAGCCTTGACAGCCAGGTGACATTTTCAGGATTATACCATCTGCTATTGATAAGCATAAGCACTCCTCTGTAATCGTCATGCCTCTGGCACATATCGACTGCTGGTGTCCTTCAAAATGCCTGAGTCAATGCTGTTGATTGTTGTGCTCAAGGGTGTGGAAGAGAGAGGGGAGATGGGGCATGAGGGTAAAGTATGGAAATAGAGGGAGAGAGACGAGTAAAAAATAGACTGGAGCGATGGATGAGGTTGGAGAGGGGGAAAAAGGGAATTGTGTCATTGATGAGAGAATGTCATTCTCAAGGGACGTCACATCTAAATCAATCAGGCTGCTAACTGCAGCAGCAGGCGGATGGCAGCTTGACAGATCTGCTCTATTCATAAAGCAAATACGTTTGTCCGTCAAACCTGATGAAATAGCTTAACTCCAACAGAAATATGTCCACAGGGAAGTGGGTAAAGGGAAACCAAGGTTGTGTCAGCCGTCATATCCAGATAACACACTGACAAAATTGTTAAAATGAAATTGGAGATCTTTGCTCTCGTCATCTAAGAAAATAATTTTTAAAAGCCTTCAAATTGGATGAATCATTTAAATGAATTCATAGTAAACTCGGCGGTTCAATCAACATAAATTTCAAGATAATTACACAACAGTAATGTAAACCAAAATGGTCCAACATATACTGATGTCATTAAAATTGTACATGGCAACTGACCACACCCATTTCTAACCATCTGTTCTTCACTTCGTCACCCATCAATAAATCTAATTTTTATTCATAATGTATATATCATATAATTTGTTTAGCAAATCCCTTTGGATCTGTGAAAAATTTATTTAAAACATGTTCCAATCAGTGTCTGTTTTATCAAGGATATTAGATTTAGTATTTATTATTAGATTTGTAAATGAATGTCTATAACACACAAAGATTTTACATTAAAAGAAAGCAAGTATTTCCAAATTAATGACATTAAATCTATGTCATCTGACAACGATTGACTACACAGATAATTGAGATTTGTAATTATTGTAATTAACTGGCCTGAATGCTGCACTGATGGCTCCTTCCCAGTGAAAATGGGATTGGGCACGGCATAAACAACTCATCAGAGGAAGATCTCAAACTGTCAACTCTCAGATGAAGCAAGTCAAATTTCAGATGCCTTTTATGGCTGCTTTTCACAGGCTGTGAAAAAGAAAACTGCTTTCTTTTGAATTGATTTTGTGGAATAATAATTTAACTGATTCACTTAATTACACCTCCAGATTGGATTTGATCAATCTATCTTTATAGATAGTCTATGACGCTCTAATTAGACCCTTACAAGGGAACATTAATTCTGAATGCATTATGATTAACTATAAGTAAACACCTACATCCAGGTTCCCTTCTGATTAGTCATTTTTAAAACTTTTAAAGCTCACATGTGTATTGTTTTCTACAGAAATAATAACTCACTACATGTTAAGGCAGATGTCTTGCAATCCTGATTCTGGGTCTACTAGAGGTTCTTTTAATGCTCAAAGACAAATTTAATCAAATATGTTTATATGTGAATAAAACCAATTTGAATTAGGATTAATTTAAACATTTTTAATGTAATTGCGCCAACGTGAAGTAAAGCGGACAGAAACACATAAATTATGTTGAAAATTTTCAAACCCCTTAATCATTCATTCCTCAAGTCACAGCAGGGAATTACTTTCATACCCGGCTGGAAAAGCAGTCTTACCTCCTCAGCTCTCGTGGAGAAAATCAATTACAGTCCACTTGATGAGCCCAGCTGATCTGATTCAAAGCTAAATATGAGCTGTTCCTCAGGTTTCATAGAGATCAGAGCTTCAGATCACACACACACACACACACACAAAAAATCTTGAAATCCCCCCTGTGTTTCCTTCACCATCAACCAAAGAGTAAGATAAAAGCATCTTCCTCTATATAAAGCTTAAAACTAACCCATTTCCAAGGGAAGTCATGAGTCACTGCTTACAGTGCCGACAGTTTGCTTTCTGTATATATGAGAGGAAGAACAGAAGGATATCTTCTTAAGTGTCAGACCACCTAACGTAACTCAGAGCTGTTTATTTTGCCTGGCATCTTAAAATTCACTTATCTGCCAGAGCAACAAGCAGATTAGAGCTTGCTATGAGACTGGAATGCTGAGGCTTTGCACACAGCAAGAGGATAAACCCGAGCAAGCCTGATTCATGATTTCATGAGTCAAAGAAAAACTGAAGCCTTAAAGACGACCTCCTCAGTGGATGCCAAATGTAGACCTTTATGTTTGATTAAATAATTCAAAGGTAGATGAGGAGGGGCAAAATTTGTATTTTTATAAAGAATAAAGACAGATTTTTATGACTTTTTAGTGTAGAAGAATATAAACTAGGGTGGAAAGAGATACCCCTTGTGTGCAACCATTTTGAGCTACTCTGACTCAGTTCAAACCGTCCACTGTTATCCTAGGGAGCATCAACAATATAATCTATTTTCAATTTAGGACCACTTACAGCTCCAAAGCAAACAAGCTCAAAGGAAGAGCAGAACAGACAGCTAATGACTACAGTCAGTAAGCAGAATGCTCATACAACATACAGACTTCCCCAAAAACTGCGATTGAACTGACTAATAAACACAATAATATGCTTTGACTTCTGAGAAACTATTTGGTCATCCTCACAATGGTACCCTTAAAATCTTCAAGAGGCGGGAAGTGGATTTTGGTTAGAATCCACCAACAACACAGGAAACTAATTCAGGGCAGGAATGCAGCAGAAGCAGTCAGAAAGAGGAACAAAGGGGGTGTCATTGCTGTGTCAGCTGGAAGGAAAAAAATGGTTTTCCACCAGACCGCTCACAATAATTAAAGTTGAACATGAGGCCCTACAAGGGGGGGAAGTGACATGAAGAAAGCTCCATGATTGGTTGAGGAAAGTCGGAGATTAATAGCTGAGAATGAAACTGAGACTTTTTTCAAGCTCAGTGCATCTTCCAAGAAAACAAAATCACAAAAACAACATTAATATATGAACAACACCTTTTTAAATTGCTTAAAATATCCCATCTTCCTTTCAGAGCCAATCATAATCAGCAATTCCCATCAGGGTAAACTTCACAAAGATGGTATGATGCCTTCGGTAATAATTGTCTTTCCAACAAATTCAAGTTTACTTGGAAAAAAGACAAAAAGCTAAAATACATTTAGCTACTGGAACATTAAAAATCCCCTACTGTACACCAGTGGTGTACAGTTCTTATTATAGCAAACGGATGATTAATCCAAATGAGTGTTACTTCCTAAATGCAACACATTACAATTAGTTTACATCCTGGTTAGTTATTTTCCATGAACAGAGAAACTGCATTCTGATATAGTCATGAACAAATAAGTCATAAACAATCCCAGTCTGCCCTACGTGACAAAGGCCACCACGGTACAAATCTTTTCTTGTGAAGCAGCAGCAGCTGCAGGACTCTGATTGGTTTGTTTAGTATTAGCCGTGATTTAATACAGGCTAGTCTGAGGAAACTGAACAGTGAGGGTAGGGCCGTGATTGAAGCTAGATAATGTTGTTTAGAATAATCTTCCTTTGCTTGAGGCGAGAGCAAAGAGAGTTAAAAGAGGCTTAAAAGTGCCTGGAGATACACAAAACTGCCAAACCAGAGGTGTTTTTACAAAATCTGGTTATTTTCGTGTTTTGTCTAATATAAAATGCTAGTGCACATAATCATGAGAAGACAATAAAATATTATGATCTTTAATTAAGGAATACTTTTAATTAATTGAATTAAAACAGTTGGAGAGATCATCACTCTAAGTGAAGAGAGAACCACAGCAAGCTGTTGAAGCATGAAATTAATCTTTGCAATAACTCGGGAATACAAGAGCCCATCTGGAAATAGGATTGGTTGGACTACACGTCCACAACATGCACCAGAGGCCTCTGACAATACAGGGAAAGGGAGATGAGTGGCCTGTCAAATCTGTCACTGACATCCTCAGAACCCCACTGGTTTTCAGCCAAGTTTAATGATTTAAATCACAACCATCTAACAAAAGCACAAATGGAGGTGAGCATTAACTGTGTGCCTGAGAATGAATTACTCCATCAAATTAGCCCAGGGAACAGTCATCCACCACTTTCATCTAGACCACACCAAGTTGCTCCAAAGATCACATCTAATTCAAAAGAGGTCAGACGTGAAACCAGAAGACCACCTCCCCCATAGACCCTCAACCTTACCAATGGTGAGTAACATGGCCTCTGCCCATCATTCATTACCGCTGTTCAGCTGTGATCAGACACAGGCTCTGCTCACCACGGTCTCCGTCTTATCTTATTTACAGTGTGCTAATTCCACCAGCAGCCTCCCACAGCCAGATCATTCCCTGAGGTGGATAAGTGCTTGATATGGCATCGTTAAAAAGTGCAGAGGAAAACAACGGCTTCCATTTAAATTATTGATTGTGGTAATGGGTATATTGCATAGAGAATCAAATGTCTTTTTCTCGACACAAAACGCAAAATGAGTACAATAAAAGTACATTGAGGCGTGAAAAAACAGAAAGAGAAGATCATGTATCATTTCAATGGAAGTTTATTTTATGTCGACTTATAAACAAATGTTTTTTAGGGGTTGGGCCTTTTACACTATAGTTTATGAAGAGTTCTATTATGAATGATGGACTTAACAGTTTGAGGGGTATATGCAAAACGGTGCTGTGTCCACACAGCCAGTTTTAATGAATAATTCATCAGGATGAACTTAGATGGAGTGCGTCTGTCACTTATTATTCCCATAGGAATTTTAAAAATTCTGATATACCTCTATATTCATATTTTGGGCTTAAGCTTTTTTACATAGTCATTTAAATACAGCTTCCACTCATAGTATTTTGCATCTGAAATCAGATATTGTATTCCTTTAAGCTGCTGATTATATTGCTTTTTTTAAATGAAGATTTTTGTGATGAAAATTCCAATTTAAAAAAACTTTTAGAAAGTTTCACAATTCAACCATTATTCACAATTCAGATACATGTATCTGCTTTTTGAGAGAACGGATTTAAATAATAGGCCAATATCTAACTAATGAAATGTGAAGTGCTGCAAAAGCAAAAAACATAATGCAGAGCAGTTCCAAAATGTGAACTGAGTCAGTCAATTCAGAATAGTAGCAAATGCTTTGTTGTTCGAGCAACTCCAAAAATAACAAGAACAGTTAAGAAATCATATAAAAAGACACAAGTACGACTGAAAATTTAGTTTTTAAGTGTAAGGGATCTAGTTTGGCTCTCGTACAGATTTTTGGCGTACAAGAAGAAAAAATACCACTTGTATACAAAGGAAGCCAGATGTTGTGGGTAGCACTTCCGGGATTACATTTAACTGAAAACCAATATTGCAATTATAGAGGATTTTTCCACACAGAATTTTGTTTTTCACTGATGGTCTAGACAAGTGAGGGCAACATCTGTAAACATTGTTCTGCCCTCTGGAATGACTGTAAACCTCAGTTGGGTCAACCGCAACAGAAATCCCTTTAACACACAGCTGTATGGATCTAAATATATTACCTACTCTGGTACACACTCAGTTGAAATGTCATGGGAATGTAAGCCAGGGTATGCATAACAGTCTTCTCTGACTACTCCAAACCAAATGATTTTACTGTGATTATGAATATTTAGACTGTCATTTTGTGGATGACATGTAGGTGATGCTTCACTTCCAGTCTACAACCCTGTGTCTGATAAATACCAAGTTTCACGGCAGGCAATCCCTATTCTAATCGTCATGAAATGAAAAGCTAAACGTATCATCTTCTAAACGTATTATTTGCATTACATTCCATCTCCAGCATTATCTATAGCACAGCAAGGTGATTACTAGATTTTCCAGTAGAAGCGCCAACAGATTGACTGGAGCCATTTTGGGGGCATATCTAGTTTCTCAGAGAATTGCTTCAACAGTAAATGGAATGGCAATGAAAAATGGTTCAGTTATTCATATTTAAACCATGATATCTTATATAAACAGGTATTTACACATGAATGCGAAAAGAGCAGCAAAACAGGCTTTTGATACTGGAGACTTTCCGTTCACATTCTAAATAGTATCATCCAATGGCATTCTTGCACACATTGGTAAATGTGGATGCAATCTGACTGAAATGGAATCTCAAAAAGTGTCCAATATGTCCATTATGTGGCGTGTGACATAAAATCGTGCTGTACCTGCATGGCTATGTTGACTTTGTGGTTGAATAATGATCCTGCAATACATAAAAGTTTTATAGTTTTAAGAACTCACTCCTCAATAATCTGGAAAACGTGTACTTTTGGGAAATCATTGTTAGTACTGGTTCAATCAATTCGATAAGGTTTTGTGGCTGCTTAAACAATGTGAGAATGACTCATGTTCTGATATGGAGACTTGGATCATAGTAGAAGGTATGGACAGCTTTGTTTATGAGCAGATTGATGGACCTGTTGTCAAAGATTTTCATCAGACTTTGACTAAAGGTGAAGGATAATCTGTGTTTCTCCCAAAAGAAAACAAAAGCTACTGCGAAGAGTTCCTGTGTATCTCTGCGTTCCAACGTTCAGCTGTTCTCAGCAAGGAGAGATTTCCCCTCAATGCACTGGAGTCTTTTATTAAAGATTACACTCTTCTATCTGTGACAGTGTGCTGATGAGGACAAGGACCACAGGCTGGGATGTTTTCGGAGCTGCTTCCTGTTTCATGTAGAATTTCCAAGTCTATTAGGGGCTCTCCAGGTGACATGCAGTAATCCTGAACAGTAGTTTCACACAGTTATCGCTGTGTTGTGAGCCTCCTGCCAGCAACAGAAATGTGTATGGATGCAGTGTTTGCCCACAACTGCCAAGAAAATGTGTGAATTAAGAGAACGGAGGCTATTAGCAGGTCTGCTGGTTTACTGCTCTCTCACTTGGGAGCTGGTCTGATGCAAATAATTTTAGAGAGGCTGCTCAAGGGCATCCCAGCGGTTCCATAATATTAACTCGGTCTGTGAATTTTCAACTTATGCGACGCTGCAGTTTATCTTCACCCTTTCTTACATTATACCCATGACTCCACAATAATGAAGCCGAGGACAAGTTTTCCAGTCTTAACAAAAAGGCGGACAGGAAGGTTAATTCTCCAAATTAAAGGTGAGCAAAGAGGGATATCATTTTAATACAGACGACTTATTCTAATGTATTTTATTTCTAAGGTTTCCAGTGCATTCCACCTCTGTGTCAAAGATTACTTACAATGTAATTTCAGTGCCGGCTAAATCACATTTATTAATCTGTCTTGTTCTGCTTCCTGTGAGATGGCGATAACCGCAAAGAAGAAGAGTTTTAGCTGCTTGGCCACATCCTGATAAATGATGATCTTTTGCAATGCCATATCCATTTTTTTTCCTCTCCGCTAGACCAATGCTCCCTTTGGTAGCAGCTGCCTGCACAGATATGAAACTCTCCCTTCAAATTAACTTGGTAGAGATAATCCCAAAAACCGATAGCTGCAGAGAGGAGAATAACATCTGTACAAACACCTTGTGACCCCTGCCAGGCCAGAGTGTGTCCCCCTTCTCTGCCAGATATGGTTGAAAATGTAAACAACCCCGTAGGTGTGTCTGACACGTACGCTGGGCATTTCAGAGCTGCCTGATAAACGGAACCCGATGTTGACCTCTGGCTTCAGTCAGACCAGCGCTCAGTAGGCACGTGCATGTCAAGACGTCACCTCTTCTTTGGGCTGAATGAGCCCCAGGTCTGCTTGCCGTTGGCACTTAATAACCACAGCCTCAACTCTATCATGAGTCAAGGGAAGAATGCAGAAATCGAACTGGTCAATAATCAGATAAATACAATCTCGGTGGTTCGTAGGTCATTCAAGAAAGTGAAAGTGTGTGTGTCTGTTGGGAAGGGCGGGTGGCACATTAAATGGTTGTTCATTTAAAAAGGAGAGGAGAAGCAGGAGACAACTGGGAAATTAAAATATCCCTGAGGTGCTGTTTACTGTTCAGCTCCCTTTAGGTCTGGCCATTATTGGGACATTTGGTTGACAGATAGCGCAGCAGCATCCAAACCCCACCACAAACTCAGCATCCTGCTAACCAAAGGGATCCCATGGCGACCAACAACAGCATTAAACAAACATTAACACACCGCGAGAAATGTTCATACTAGGTCTAAATGTTGTACCCTGACAGAGAAAAAAAAAAGTTAACTTCAGCAGAAGTAACAGCAGAGTAACATCAGCATGGAGTAAATAAACTGACATGTAATTAAACATGTTCAAATATTCAGAACTATTCAAACTTTAATATTAAAAAATAATATATCCGACCAGAACAGATTGCAATTTAACGATTGGACTCCACAACCTGTTTGTATTTGTTTTAAAAAATGTAATTGCCTTTTGAAAGTTTTTATCATTCGTCTTAGTAATTCACATGTTTATTATGGCTGCATCCAACAAAACCACTCACTAACTGATAGAAAAGACAATAATAAAAAGTAGCGGCAAACGTTTAATGCATTGATTAGAACATTGATTTACCTGGCACTGAAATTACATTGTAAGTAATCTTTGAAGAAGGAAAACAACTCTAAAATGAATATATTTCAGTATTGGTAAGATTTTCCTACTCAAGAAGACTTTAAAGAGCCATTACAACACAAACTAATAATTTAAAAATCTGAATCTAGGAGTGATGAGGTATTGTGTGTCAATTCTCTGGGTATAAAATTCCATGTGTGAGAGAAATCATTCACAGTTTCTTTTCAGAATCCATTTTCAAATAATAAATAAATAAATAAAGTTGAAATGATACCTCATCTCTGTGCTTTAAAAGCTAGTCCAGCTACGACTTTTTTTTTATTTTGTCAGTGAAGTCTAATGTGATTAAATGTGTTTGTCTGACTTGAGTCCAAGTCATGCGTCTTGAGTCCCCACTTCCGACGTGCATTGTCCCTTAACAATCATTCCCATAAATCAAGCTACAAACAAAAGGAGCGTCTGATCATTTATCACAATTAAACTATGTGGGACAACTGGGTACACATGGTGAAAGGAATAAAAATCAGTTTAGTTCATTTACATTTCTGCATTTAGCAAAGCAGCCTACAAGGAAAAGGGCAAAAGGAACAATTGCATATATTTCACGGAACGATTTACAATCCGCAGTTACCACATCGAGAACAGTGTAAGAGGAGTATATTTAGAGGCTTGTTTTTTATGAGAGACGGCACTCTTCTGTTAGGATTATTTTGTCATGCGACATGAAGTTTCTTTTCTGTTTGAGTAGTTCCCCATCAAACAGTAAACACAGTTGCTTGAAAACAAAGTGGCTGCCACTCTTGCTTCCCGAGCCAGTAACGTTAGGAGAATAAAAAAGCCGCCTGCGAGTAACTCACTTGATAAAGCAGATGAATGTCAATCAGTGTGGTGGTTAAATCACCGGAGGCTCATCAGTCACAATGACAAGCGGCCTTGGACCACAACTTCATACAGACAACATCTTCTGGAGTGGTTGCTCATCCACAGCACATAAATTCTGACCAGTGATCCTATACTCTTCATCAGGCAAATACAACAGCTTCATTGGAGGACCCATCCATCACTCGCTGCGTTGCATGCACCATTACTTCTCAAGTGCAACTCCTATGTTTAAACACAGCCAGATTGAAGCTCGAGCCCCAGGAGATTATTCAGTCCAGAACAGGAGCCTGACTTTTACAGGCTACCAGGGTAGCTGTGAAAATGCATGAATCAAAATCAAATATTCTTTTGACAGGTGCCGAGCAAAAGAGATTTTTTAAAAGAAAGCATCTGGAAGAGAAGCATCTGAATGGAAAAAAAAATCAGTCTTCATTAGAGCACTGAAATTCCACACGGAAAGGAGAAAATTAAAACAATTCCTTACATCAAATTTGACTTCTTGATTATGGAAAGCAAGACAAGGCAAGTTTATTTTATATGGTGCATTGAATTCATGACAGAAGTAAGGTTAAATCAATTCAATTGAAAACGAAAAACAATTTAAATGTGTAAAAAAAAGTCCTGATCCAAGCATGATGTCTCCAGATTGTCTCTTTTGTGCAATAAGGAAATGTCAAGTGCATTCTTTTTAAATAACAAGAAAGCGTGTCCACCAATGAGACTTGGACATTTCTACTTTGAAAAGCCAAAGCAGAAATGTTCTACTTCTGAATTACCTATATAGGAGACATCCAGAGGACATCCTGACCAGATGCCCAATTCAACTCAACTCCTCTACTCTGAGCCTTTTGGAGGAAGCTTATTTTGGACATTTACAGTCCCAGTGTCAGTCATTCAAAGACTGCCGACATGTTACAGCCAAAGCGGAAGGTTGGAAAGTACGTTGACGAGTAAATTGACATATCTGCCTTTCAGTTTGGCTCTTCTTTTAAAAATCATACTAAACTATGACAAATTGTTGGTTATTTTGTGTATTTTTAGTACTAACCGATAATTGCCAAGCAAAGAATTACACAGAACGTTTGCCCCAAGTCAGACTGATATTTGAAGCAGATACAGAATTGCAAGTCTGCAATTAATATTTCCTCTGTGGCTTGAGAAAGAGTTCATGAAAGCCTGCTGCGTACGTATTGAGTTTTTTTT
>CAJRST010010001.1:4497789-4569604 GCA_907169785.1 Menidia menidia | reverse complement strand
AAAAAAAAAAAAGTTGCATTCTTAGTCATTTGCTGAATAAAGTGTTTTTAACTCAGTGGCACAAACACTTAATTCATGTTTTAAAAAAAAAGTTGCCTTGGGATTAAGTGCTTTCTAACACCACAGCTAGTAAAAGAAATTGGAGAGAAAAACAGCAAATCTTCACAATTATAAAAGCTGGAACCATTAGGTTTATGGATTTTTCCAAAACCAAAATCTTGGAAGAGTAAGCTATTGTATTGTGAACTTTGTGAACTTTTATGTGAATTCTATGTGAATTTATGGTAAAATCCGGACTCTCTGCAATGTGCACCAGTGTTACCATGTACATGAGTCATAGCACTTAGACAACACAACAATTTAGCAACTTTCTGTAAAAGGTGCATCACTTTTCTAGGAAGGCTTGTTGTCCAAGCTTGGGTTTCATTTGATGCCGTGTGGCATGACGGTGTTGTGGTAATAGAAAAAAAATGTAAAAACGTTGGACCAACAAGTCAGAACCTGCTGCTTTGAGTTCGTGTGTTTGCACGAGTCTTGTGTGAGTTTCCCCCATGTGCTCCACCTTTCTCCCCGCAGCTCAAAGATATTAACCCAAAACTCTGAATTGGCCACCGGTTTCGAGCGCATGTGTCTGTCTTTGTGAGCCCAGACTCACACTTCCTCTCCCTAAATGTCAGCTGATGAAGGTGGAGCTCCTACCAGCCCTCCGCAGAATAAAGCATGCATGAATGATAAATTATGAAGAATATCATTATTAGTTGTATCCATGGAAACAGTGACATAATATCCCCTAAAAATAAACGCAGAATGAAAACTGTGGAGTCAAACACAGTTTTCAAAAAGTCAATAAATATATTTGTAAAAGTATACAAATGTGTAGGGGGCTTTACTGACAAATCCATCCCCATTACAGTTTTAAATTCGCAGTGATGAAGTGCTAATGTGATGGACCAAACATCTAAATACAAAATTTACTGCCAGAAATCACTGCAAATGCACTCAGGAAATCACAACTTACTTAACAACCACACTGATGCTTACTAATTTCTCTCTGCTCTGTCATACCGTTGACCTGCCTTCCTCTCATTTAAATTCACTTTGTCTTTTAAAGCAATTCCAGCTAAATCTGGTGTTGAGTGACTACTACATTGGTATCTAATTGAAACCTCAAAGACAGTATTTTTCCTTCTTTTTTGATGTGGGGCATCCAGATGTGGAATCCTCACTCATTGACCAGACCCTCACATTCCCTCATACTGTTATACAGCTGCTGTTTATTGTGAAAATAAAAGCTTTCAGCCATAAACTGTTGTACCAATAGTGAACCAACAGGTTTGGGTTGGATGAGGGATCATCAGCAGGTGCTCTTATGGCTCATCGGGTCCAGACATGCATTAACCAGAAGAACTGGAAGAGGATCTGCTTTTGATTTCACATGAAATTTGAAAAAAGATTTCCAGCCATCCCCCCACGTTTGATTGTCAGCAGTGAGCAGTGTGGTAGGTGTCTTTGCTTGGACAAAGACAAGAGAAGACTACTCGTTCCCTCCTGAGGCTTTCGATGCTCCCATTGGTCAGCACAAAATCCTTTTGTTTTGCTCTGAAGACAGAAAAATCCCGCATCTCATGAATGGGAGCTAAACCTTCATCCATCACAGAGTGAACCTTTGTCAAAACTGTTTCGACAGAAGCCATCTGTCCAGTCCTCTATAACTAACTGCGAGGGGAGGACGTTTCTCCAATAGTTCCTGGCCGGTGATATTTCTCCGGTACAGTATTCGTGCTGTTCTTGACCAGCTGCTCTTCCTCCCACTTTTAACACGAAGTCAAAACGAGACCCCAGATAGATTAGGACACATAGTGACCCATTCATTCTCTGTTCGGGCAGCGGGCGCCTCTTCGCTGAAAGGAGTTCGTTATATTAGTGATGTCTCCGGTTGGAGGCTATACAGACACACACACGCACACACACACACACACACGCACACACACATTTACACCCGCACGGTCTAATCAGCCCCCAAACTTTTCCATCTCTGCAGACATGCAACCAGAAAAAAAAAACCAACAAAAAAAACGAGGGCATGAACTTCACGCACGCTCCGGACGCGCGATCGCGTCTCCCAAAACTGTCCCCAGCAACTCAATTCAGTGAAAGAAATAACATATCTGACAACATATCAGTGAGAAATAATCATAAAAAAACCAACCTACCATGAGTTTTTTGCCGGGTGCCGGGAGGGCTCGCACGACCAGATCCCACAACTTCACACCGCCGGCTCGTGCGCTCCCATTTTGACCACCGGTCACGCGATCAATGCCATTTGTAAGTCCTTCTGATTTCCTTTTTTTCTCCCCCCCCCCCCCTCAGCCGGTGATTTGGTGAGAAGTTGTAGAGTCTCTGCTGTGTGACAGTCTTTCTCTCAAGCACCCGATCTGAACGATGGGAGTCTCTCTCTCTCTCTTTCCCTCTTTCTCTCTCTCTCTTTCCCTCTCTCTCTCTCTCTCTCTCTCCCTCTCTGTGTCTGGTGGGGAGGTGAGGGTGAGGGGTGAGCGGGGGAGGGAGCAGAGGTCCCCCCCTCCCCTCCCCTCCTCCACCCCACCGGAGACAATAACCACTCCACAAACACGATAATCACATCCGCTCCAGCGTGATGAGAGGACGCCTCCTAAGATGCGCGCTTAAAGGGCGCACGTACTGTATGTAGAATCTATAAGAGCACCTTTGTTGCTTGTGCAGATGCCACTTTCATTCTGACACACGCACAGATTATTTATAGATTTCAGTTTCACGTTTCTAACTCCGCCCCATCACGGTTGGAGGGACCGTTATGTTGCAAACATTTATCAAAGAAATCAAATAAGAATCAGCCCTGAACCTGACAAGGCAAGTATACTAAGGTATACAAAGGAAAAATATTATGAACCATGCATCCATCCCTAATTTATGGTGAAGGTGTGGTTTTGGTTTGGTTTTGTGCTCTTTTGGGTTGGTCTTTTTGGTTTTTATGTGCGTCTTCTCGGCTCTGGTCTGTCTTTGGGTGATTGGTCTTAGGTTTATTATGCTCTTTATCATTGAAATTACCTTCAGTGTTCTATCTGTATTGAAAAAAAGGTCTGTATGTCATTTGTAGCAACAATTTCTCTACATCTTTTTATTGCCAGGATTCCGTTTATAGATTTTCGGCATAAGCAGGGTCTCCAGTTTGTCAAGTGGGTTTATTTGTTGAACTCTTTGGATTTTTCCTGCTTCCTTTGTTTTATGTTTACTCAAACCACTCACCAATGTGGCCATCCTGAACCGGTCCATTCTCACCAGAAAATTGGAAAATCACTTAATCTTGAGAGAGGGAGAGAAGAGGGGGGAGAAGGGAAAAGGAAATGTAAGAGAACAGTATAACTCAGTGCAGAACAAATTGAAAGTAGTGATCTGTTGCAGCTTATAGAAAATTTGTGTGGTACTCGACCCAAAATGCTATTGGTGGAAGAGTGGAAATCATCCAGTCATCGCGTTGACATGGGCTCTTCATCATGATGAAAGCAACCTCACGGTGGGGAACTGAAGGAAAATACAACTATAATTTTTTTTAGTCTCTTCAGAGGAACTGTAATGTATTGCCTGATGTATTGGTCCAATGGAAGTATGACGGGCGTTGTCATGAAATCATTTTTGCTGCAATATATTGCGAAAAAAGTTGGGATGGATGAAATTCAGGTGTGGGTGAGGAAGAGGTTGACAAGAAGATGTAGTTTCGAACATGGTACAATATGGTACAAAAGAAGTATTCATAAAAATCTAAGTGCTTTAGGAACAATTTAAAATCCTGTATTTCTACAAGTGCACGAGAAATTAAACAAATAATTTGAAAACTGTGGACTCAAAGGGAAGATTGAATTTTGATGATTTTCCCTCTGAAGTGCTCAATATCCTCCAAAGATTATAGTGTCTCAAAGTCAAGTGTGCATGCTTCAACCACACACCCATTGCCACTTATTTCTAAGACAACACAACATTGTCCGCTGTTATTCATCAACAGGTGATATCACTGAACAGGCAGAGACCTTTTGCCATCATTAGAAAACAGGATGCAACTTACAACTGAGCAAATTTCCGCCACCTGAAACGGTCTTACTTTTACACTACTTTTTTATTTTATTCCAGCTCATGATTCATTGTGAGAAGTACACTCACATCCCCAGCTAACCCCTCCATCCACCCGTGTCATAAGTGGAATGAGGGGAAATACGACTCATAAGTATTTCCACTTTAGAGAATGTCAAGTCTATCATTTAACAAGCCACACGCTCTGCATAAGGAGGAGGGTTTGGATGTAAGAGGTTTTTGCTCCATTTCCAACACCGTCTTTCTTATTGCGTATTAAATCTTTACTTTGCGATTGGAGGACGAGTTTCGCTACAATACATTGTTTTTACTTTATAACACTCTCTGTCGGGGATACCGTTTTACAGGCTGCCACAGCCACAATCAAACGGACAGTTTGCATTATGAGATTTTATCATTTCCTTTTTAGGGTGTGACATTTCTTCTCTGCCCCTCTACTGTTACTTACTGTACTTACTTGCTGCCAGTTGGATTTGCTCATCCTCAAATCCAATGACTGACTGACTAACATCCTCTCAAATGGAAAGGGGTTACTGGGATAACACAAAAGTGTGCATTTGTGACCTATTTCTGAGTATTTAGGCCCTCAGTATGAGCCGTTGGACAGAGCCACAGGCAGGGGAAAGCAAGGCAAAGTAGCTCACTGATGGATTTTGGTCTTTTAACTGGATTAACAGCCAGCAGAGATATATCTGTACGAAACATAGTAGCTACGCTAAGGACGTTAATGTCTACTGTATTTAATTCGAAACCCAAATCTAGGAGATAGAGTATTTGATAATGCTGTTACCAAAAAGGGGGGGGGGGAAGGCTTTGGATTTTCATTTGGTTGTGCTGCCCCAAGCAAACATGCTCTCCAGCAGTTCAGAAACAACAGAAATAAAGAAATAATTCAAGACTGGTGTTGTTCAAGTTTCTTAAGAATTCTCACCACAGCGTGACAGCTGCTGGTGGTTTGAGTTGCAGTTTCATCCTACCCTAATTGTGCTGAATGTGATTTTTAATGAGACTTTGGGTATGACTCATCTTGATGCCCTTAGATTATTCAAAGCTACATGAATCAAAGTGTGAGTGTGGTGACCATGTGGCAACGGTTCTGTCTGCGGACAGAGGTTTCCCTGAGGAGCAAACTCAGCAGGGGAATAAGTCAGACATCATCATGTTTCCAAGATGATATCACAATTCTGTTTCTGCCGTTGAGTCAGTAAGTCTGAAACTATTATTCACGTGACGCATATCTCTTGTTTGATGCAGTGAATGATTAACTTGTTCATTTTTTTACATTTTCAAGGGTTTCATTTTCCTTCTATATGAATTTCTTCTTTCTTTGCCCTCTTCTCTCCAAGATTCTGTCACATCAACCAGTAAAAACTTAGCCCCGAGTGTTGAGGGGCAGGTTGTCTCCCAAACACTTCACTCTGAGTATTCGGGTAGCCTATATGACTGCTTTCAGTTTTCCTCCACATTTGCAGTCAGTTTTGCCTCTGAGCAACAGTCAGTCCCAGCCTCATTTTCTATCAAAGCGCAGTGGAAATAAAAGGAAACTCTTTTCCAGTGTGCGTGTTTTATGTTTAGATAACTGCATACCTGAGTTTAATTCAGTTTTTTAAATTTATATTCTTTCTTTTTCTTAAGTATAGCACACTGATAAGGCCCACTGAGCCTTTTGTGACTATGCGTGCAAGTTCACCATGTCAGTTCTAGAAAAAAACGTTTGATTATCTACATGAAACAGGAATCTCAGCTAATGTGGTTTTGTCTGTGGCTTTCAATTTTCTTTATCGCTATATCCCAGAACAATTTTCTCCAAAAAAAGAAAAGAAATCTGCTCATGATTAGTCATTTTTGCCAGGATAAGTAAAAAAAAGTATTTTTGTATTTATTAGAATTCTTATTTTATTGTTTGATTAGGATCCTCCTAATTGAATCAAATATGTACCAACTAATTATTTACTTCAATATATTGCAAAGACAGTTCATGCTGTAGCTAGCTATGAGGTAAATTAATGCACCTACATCTGAGTATTAAGAAATCTCCCACAGTTTTTCCATTACAGGACCTCACCGTGATGTCCCTTTTTTTTTTTTTTTACTTTTGGACCCTTCACAATAGGAACCGTTTACACTGTTATAATGAACTCAGCAAGACTGTCAGTAAGATTAGACGCAGCAGCTTTTCCACAGACCAGTTGCTAAGAGTGGGTGGAAAAGATGTCTGAAAGTCATGTTGGGGATCTTTTGATGGGAAGAGTAGAGGCTGAGCTCATGTTTAATTGATCCCCGCTTTCCTTTGTTTAGTGTGTGTTTCAAATCATTTTGGCCATGGAACCTAAATGAACGGTTTTCAATTAGTCATCTGTGCAAATGTTTGTTGCCAAGTCTCAGTAGCTGCTGCTGTGCGCTTCTCTTGAGCCCATTATTTCTCTCTTTCATTTCATGTTGTTTGCGTGGGTCAAGGCTGACCACATATTTGTTCCAGCATCAATGTCAGAAATGGAATATGATGCAATTGCAGATAGATAAAAAATGTGTTTTATTGAGCACCAGTTGATCAAATTTCTTCAAATTCTGTTAAAAGTGTTTTTCATATAAACAAAACACACAACAACAGGAAGGAATAATAAAAGGACAGTAATCGTGCCAATATCTCTCGTTCAGGCAAATTTAAAATGACAGAGAACTTGAGGATCATCTTCCTTTTGTGTTTTTTTCTTTGTTTTTTTTTTTTTTTAGATTTTATAAATCTGTCTGAATACTGTGTATGCAATAAAAAAAAACAGTGGAAGAGGACAAAGCAGGCCACAGTTATCACATGGCTGAATATTGCAGGGGGTTCACTGATGGCTTAAGCTGATGTGTGCCCTCAGATCAGATCAAAAGGGAAAACAGTATTGAGTTTGTTAATCCACTTTAATCTCTCCAAGATATTTGAACAATCAGAGGGAGACATCTGTACCTGACGCCACACCGAGCAGTGCTGCTTCAGCACTCGAGCCGAGCGGAACGTCTAATCGAACCTGACACACCCGATTGTCTTTGTTTTTTTGCAAGCTTGCTGTCAGTGAAGAGGGAAAAAGACGGAATATTTTTCTGCAAAACTCGATGGAATCAATAAACCACATCGCATGTTTACAAAGCTGAGCCATAGGAGTCATCGGAGGAGAAACAGAAGGATTTTCTCATTGAAATACATGTTTGATTTATGTTATTTGTGGAAAAGGCCTCGCTTTTGTTCTTCCCTTCTTGAGGAGGGCCTGTCTCTGGGGGAAACCCGTGCAGACAGATGCTGCCTGGGCAGATTGTTATACCTTATTTTAGCAAGCACAGCTAACAGCCATTTTCTCCATCGTACAAACAGTTTTCATGAAAATTAAATCGCTGTTCCAACACCTGTAAGTAGTTTCTTTTGAAAAATAAATAATATGTGTGCTCGGTTGCAAAGAATTTAATTAATTCATTAGTTCTTCTGCAAAGACAGCATCCTTAGGGGTTGTTTTCAGTCCTGTTTGTCATCCATCAGAACCGTTACACACACGATAAAAAAGCAAAATCAGAATATATACGGTATGAATGAATGTTTTTTTCTCATAAATCTTATGTCAAGATATAAGACCATAGCTTTATTTCAAAACATTGCAAATCACATTGACGTTGTTGGCCTTGCTGAAGAAATGCAATTTGAAATTAATTGAACTCTTAATCACTCATAATTTAAATAAGAAAAAATAATGAATTGGACATTATTTTGGCCATAAAGAATTTTTTTTCAGCCATTTCAACCTTCAAAAGTACAAACGCCCTCTCCTCCCCTTCACCTTCATGTAAATAACCTGCAGACTGGAGAGTTATGATGAAGTAATTATTACCTAGGAATCGAAACCTGTCTGTCAGAGGTGCATTAATTTTCCCCATTGGCTTGGCATATTTATTTACTTGTTTCAGAGGAAAATTCCGGCCCTCCTCTGCTGGCTCAGTTGCCATAGATGCAGCTGTAGGTTTATCCTTTGAGATGTTTATGGTTGTAGCAATGGAGACCACACTGAGGCTTTTGATGAGGTGCAGAGCTACGAATTCCAGACAACAATCCTGTGTGCCTGCTTATGGGAGCACACGTCATTTTTCATTCAGCTCACTTCAAATCTTGTGCTCAGACTTCCTGGTAAGCCACAAGGGAATACATTCCCTCTGCTTCATTAAAACCTGGCAGGCTGACTAGTTTTGATACTGTCACTTTGGACATTTTGGTCCAGCTGGCGGAACTGATGCAGGCAACATGGAGTCATACAACAATGTATTCATCTTGTTAGTGTTGTTTTCCCTAGAAGTATTAAATTAACAAGTAAATTAGCTTTTTTTCTGCACAGAGCTGGGAGGTTGCTTCTCCCAATCAATATTCATTTCCATGCAAATACTGTGATTAAAGCTGGTCCGACAGGCACAAGGTCTCATCGATGTTTTGGTTGTAGATCAAACAGACGTTTGGTTTAACTCGAAAGATTCACCCTCTGCATATTTTACAGACGCACCACAATACATCTTTCACTCCAGATTTTACTTTAGAGAAAAGAGCAAGAAGGGCTAACAGCATATATTTCATTTAGAATGTAAGTCAAGCATGGGAAAAAAAATAAAACAGTTTTCATTTAGGTCACATGTACTTTATAAAAACCAAAAGGCCACGAGCACTGTGACAGGAAATGTGCAGATTGATCATGGAAATAAATACCATAAACATTAACTACACTTTATATGTCTCAATGTCAAGAAAGATTATTGCTCGTGCTCAGCATTCTGCAAAGCATGTTATTCATGAAACGATTTTGCTTTATGTCCCCACATCTTTCTCGCTCCGGCGAAGATCATTACACAGGGAAGTATTGTCAAACTAACCGCGCACTATTGTCTCAAAGCTACTTGAACGATTTTTGTCCAATAAAACTTAGGATATGCTGTAGAATCATCCATTCATTCGAGTATAGACAAACAGGAATGTTTAAAGCAACTGTAAATAGACATATAGTCTCAGTGTTAAGATTCCTGATCCGTGTTTATATTAATTTCTACCTGTGCTATAACACTTTTGCAAAAATACGGATGTTTTGTGCAGTCCTCTGGTGGGGTTAAATTTAATTAAACATGCCAAAGCAAATGAAAAGTGAACTGGGTCAGCAAAATGTCCGACTACGCATGCGGTCAAGAAGACACGTCTGTAATTTAAGATTATGAACAGGCAGCACATTATTTATGCCCAGCCAAAATCAACCCCTGTGCAATAGATTATTTGATCATATTACGACAGAAATAGATCCTACTGGACTTAAGTTATGGAGCCTGTCAAATGTCAACCATTTGCATGTGTGTTTATACGTCTGTAGGAATGGAAAAGGGGGATTTGGTTTGACTGGGTTCCTTGTGTCTGTTCTGGAGTGGAATTTCAGGTGAGTAAATCTGCACTGAGGTAGTGACTGAGTCAGAATGGCCATGAGGCTGATGGTGCTGAAGATTAATCGAATGGCCGGTATCCAGGGAGCTGCTGTCTGCCTGGCAGAAACACCGCCTGTCCAGGTTCCCAAACTGCAATCTGTCAGTCACAAATAGCAAGACAGCTGCTCCATCCAGGTGCCAGCGTGTGTTCCTCTGCCAGTGGGGTGACTTCACATCCTACAGCAACAGTGACTCTTTTTCACTCAAAACCGATGGAATATTGCAGGATAAGAGGAGGATTTGGAGGATCAGGTGAACTAATGAAGTGGAAAGCGGTAATTAATCAACTAAAATACCTTATTCAAAGACTGCTCTCATTCGGAAAGCTTAAAACGTTTGTTAACTGTTCATCATTCTTGGGAATTACGCTGGCTGTAGCTAAATCTTATCCAGCATCTTTCCTTTGTCCACAATGTCCACAATGTCCACAAACAAACAACACTTTCAGCTGTGGGGTGTTAAGGTTTTTCCAAAAACTCCTCATAGTAGGTTAAGCTTGGATTGCATTAACCCTTAACCCTTATTCATGATGGATAATGTAAAAATGTAAGCATATGGGCTTTGTGCTGCAATCAAAAAGCCAAACTATTTAAATGGAGGCAGTTGTCCGTATCTGTAAAAAAAAAAAAAAAAAAAGATGGGAAGTTTTCCTACCTCGGCTAGCAGCTTATCAGGATTTCTAAACCTACAGTTTTGATGTATCTAAAGGTTGTACAAGTTTTGGATTTGGTAAATGAATAGTTGACTGCTTAACAAACTTACTCACTCATTCTATGCAAAACATCACAGTTGAAAGGTTTTCCACATATCTACATTAGTTTATTATAAAATTATTCTAAGTTAAAATTAGGTGGTGCTTTATTGTAAATGTTCAGATATCAGTCAATAAGGGGGCCTTCACTCTGATGCATCTTCTCATGGCAAAAAGATAACGACCCCGACAGGTGCGACTCACCTGGAGATGTTAATTAAACCTTGCTCAAATTAAAAGCTGCACACGTGGGGGTTATTTCTCACCATCGCAAATCACAAGTGCCGTGTTTGGTTAGCTTTGGGTCTGATTTTGCACAGAGATGCCGCTCCCTTGTACATGTAAAACTGTCTGTGACCTTCAATGGCCCTATAGTCTGAGACACACACACACACACACACACACACACAAACTCCCCTGAGCATTATTGCGATGGCTTGCTGTTTCACACGCACTCAGGTGTTGCAACAGCAGCCCTCCCAGCAGCTGCACGCTGTCTGCTGACGGGATTGGACACAAACACGTGTGCAAGGTCATTATTCACCTTCAAGGTGCTGTTTTTGAAAACACATTCTATGTAATATTTTTAACGCTGTGGCTCGGCTTAAGCGAAATTGTATGGATGTTCACTGTTATGTTAATATACCATGCTAAAATATTCAATTAGCTTTCATTTTTTGATGTTTTGTCAAAGTAATTTCTATTTTTTATCCAAATGCATTGAAGCACAACAATAACATGAGAACATCCACATGAGAATTTGCACATATATTCTGCCTAAATATTCTGATCTGTGTCATCTATTATATGTAGAATCATGAAAGAAAAGTTTTGGGTAAAACAATAAAATTTTAGGCTTAAACTTTCAGAATATTCCAGTACAAATAATGTTTCTGTTTGTTGTTTGACATTAACTGTGCCGACCCATCCTGTATAATTAGTTTAGTCTGACAAATCTAGAATTCAAAGCAAGTAACGCAAGTTTGGCTATGAATTTATTTTATGAATATGAAGGAGGCATCTAGTCTCTTGTGATAAAAACTTTATTTTAGAGCTTCATTTTTTCATCATTGAGTCTTTCCATAGAAAAGTTATAATTTTCTCTCTTCTTTAAATTCATCTTTGGAACTCCTGACAGGAAATCCAATCAGAATCTTTTCATTTTCTTTTAACAGCTCCAGGTGGGGAGAGTCCTTCCAGCCAATTAGCTCATACAGAAACAGCCTCCAACATGCCCTGGAAGGGGGGCATGTAAAAAAAGATTTGCAGCTTTGAGAGCTGAATCCACCCTCATGTCTTATCTCACCCCCTGGGGCTTTGGCCATCATACAGTAAAACCACAGGTTTTATTGCCGGATAATGGTCAGTCTGAGTTGCTCTCATGGAGAGACTTTGGGATGATGCCTACAAACAGAAATTGGGACATTAAATTCGGGGTGGGCTCTGCTCAGCGTCCCTCAGTGAGCAGTGGACTCACTAGCACACAACTGGCTCACATTTTCCATGCAAGAAATATTGTACAAATGCTCATTTGTGCTGTTTGACAGCACTTCAGTTTCTTTCTCCCACCAGTATTGCTTTAATTAAATTTGATGAACTAACATCCGCTACTTATCCCTTATACCTCTGTGCTTTTACCATCTTTGTTTTAAGCTGGAGTGTGTGTTTATATTTCATTTCCGCCGCTTTGCAGTTTATCTGTCTGAGATCTTTATTCTGGTATGCATAACAGCTTCGAGGGCAGTAATTCATATTTGTTTACAGGAAAACAGGAGACACTCTTAATTAGCATAAAACCGTAACTACTATTCTCAAAGATGAGCAGCGAGACCGATGCATTTAATCAACAGCAGGAAACTGGAGCCTGAATCATGCATATCCTGTGAGATCCAGAAAATTGATTAACTTAATGATTAACTTAATGACTCTCCTAATAAAAATTACAATCATAAAAAAATCTAATAAAAAAACAAGTTTTTGAAGTTATATTTGTAGTGAGCTTTCACAAGCTATCATCGGTCACATTTATTTAAAGAAAAAAATCTTACAGATAAAAAACAACTTTATTCCTAGACTTTTAGACTGTTTTATTAAGCATCTACAGTGATTATTAGTGACAGAGAGGCTCCTGTTTTGTAACTGTAGAGCTGTTTGCAAGATTTTAATTACTTGAAGTAGTTGTTTGCGTTACAAGAGCCACACACCACCTCTTCCTTTTGATGGACGCTGCATGGTGTCTTAATTGAAATATATATTGGCCACATGAGCCCACAAACAAACCCGTAAACTGTCTTGGCTGTGATCGCAATTTCAATTTTGAGAAGACGTAGCGCTGAACATTCTCTACGATTATTTTTCTTTCAAGTGGAAAGTAAGAAAGCCACATTTGACTGGAAACAGCCCTTCTGGTCAGCGCTGCTGTCAGGTTTTTGAGCGGTCAGTGAGGAGTGTCCTACAACATGTACGCAGAGTTTCCTCCTCATTTATCCAAGAAAAGGTCAGTGTTGTGTTTTGCAGCTGTGATGGCAGCTGCACCCCGAAGGACTCAGCAGCACACAAAGCTGCTGGAAGTAACAAGGAAGGCAGTATGGAGAGGAGACGAAGATGCGGCACCAACTACACTAGCTTGTTTTTAATTGACATGAGTGTGATTGTATCTTTCATCTCAGTTTGATGGCCAGAAATGGAAAAAACACCTTTTTTCACCCATGATCATAATCTAACGGTGTGGAACCATCTCAGGATGTCAAAGCAAGATTAGATAGAAGTTGATATTGATCTCTTCCTGCTGGTAGGTGTTGTTCTTCACCCATCTGCCGCCATAATCAGAGCGTGAGGACTGTCCATGTGTCATTTGAGGCTTGCGAGCATGTTTTTTAATTAGCCACAAATGCCTCCATCATTTATATGAAATAATCTCCTTTAAAAATCTGTCACAAAGTAAGTTAAAGGAAGATAACCCGAGTGCAGATTATCTCTGTAAGGCCCCTGCAGGTATCTCCTCAAAGCTGATTAAGAGCTAGATACTGTTACATTTCCAACCTGGCGCTTGTGCATATTCATGAATTATAGTGCAGCCCTAATTGTGGATCATCTCTTGTGTTTTTAGATTCCATTTATAGCCAAATATCACTCATGGGATTGCAGAGCCCCTGCTTTTATAAAGCTACCATCTATCAGCCACAAATTGCTTGCAAGTCTTTAAACAGACCAAATGTCTTTGATTAATGAAGGAGTCTAAATTAACCTGTAGTGTTTTTGTGTAGCTAGAATACTGTAATGAAATGGGAGCTCTACTTGTGCAGTTTTGAACGCAGATTCAGTATCTAACTTCCTCTTGTGTATGCAGTAGCATAAACCACCAGTTTACCTGGTACATGTTATTTTCTTTGTACCTTTACTCAGTACAAAACATCACATGGAACATCAATTTTGTTCTTGTCACCTGAATAAAAATGGAAATCCAAATTTCTAACTAACAGCAGAGCAAGGCAATGTTACTTTCTACTTTGAAAAATGAAAGTATGTATCAAAGTGTAAAAGCATAAACTCCCCAAGTTCTGCACATCCCTTAGCTTCTCTCTTTCAGCTCTAAAATTTAAAAAAAGTCTTTGTTACTCAGAATGAAATCTGTCTACAAAGAAGGTGCAGTACATGGCGGTTTATCTAAAAAAAAAGACAGACAGCACTGGCTGCATGCCCTTGGCCAGCTCTGCACTCTCTCTAACCTCAGATTTTTTGCTCAGTTGTTCAGCAGGAATACCGGATTTATTTCATTGTTGTTGCACTATGACTTTGTTGGCTTTACTTAGCAGTAAGTCTTGTGGTATATATGTCACATTTCACTTTAGCCTTGTCATGTTTTATTGTGGCAAACAGTCCTCAGGCACTCGTCTCTATACTAACTAGACATTGGAGAACAAAGATTTTGTTTATGAGAATCAACTCTGCTTCTGTTCCTCTGTTTCTGTTCCTGTGACGTGAAGCATTACGCAGCACATATGGTTATATTTAAGCATCAACATTAATCTGGAAGAAAATTGGAATATCTCACACTGATTGCCTGTCAACCTCACATGTTCACTTAAGATTAAACACCCAGCCAATTCTGATCATCCATCACTTCTGCATTTCTCAGTTCTATATTTAGGGGTTCAATTAGGATCCCCACCAACTGACCGTTATGGCAGTTCAATTAATCATATAGATTTACACATGTTCTGTGCATTGCACATCACATAATATGATTGATATAAATATCTAATTTAAACATGAAATTAAATAAGTTATAGTTATAAATTAGTTATTAGTTACATTAGTTCAATTATATTGAAACATACTTATCCTTTAAGCTAACACCAAACATTCAATAAGTGAAAGTGAAGTGTCTCTTTTCAGTAATTGAATACCATTTTTTTCCGAAAAGATTATTGAATTTTTAAGTTTCATGGTAAGTACTGGGTCACATTTTGACATGGCTCTGTGAAACACAGTTAGATTAGGTATATGTGTCACTACAATTAATCAGCTTTTAATTAATGCGGGATGGATTATTGGCTTATTGTACATTTCTGAGAGCAATTGCATGCTGCACTTGAACAAACCAACTCTGATTTCATGATAGGAAGGATACAGGGAAAGACGAAGATTTCAACTGACCAAAAGATTAGAAGATATCTTGTTGAAACAGGTGAAACAGCTGATTCTCTTTAATCTCAGGGAATCTTCCAGTTCAAAAAAATGTTTGATTGAAATCTCTCATGTGGAGGCTTTAAAAAATGGAGGAAATATCTGTGATTCACTACTTTACATTTTATTTATGTTTTATGCATTTTCAATCTGGGAAGCGTTTTATGATGTAAGTGTGCACTTTTATCTTTACTACTTCCTTTCAAAACTTTCTTCAGCGTATTTCCTTTTTCATTATCATCGTTGTGAAGGGAACCAGTGTGTGCCTACAGCCTTTTTCATACTCACAGATTATAACTGTGCCTGGGGTTTGCGTTGAGCCTCTTAGCCTTTTTGGTCCAGAAAAAGAAAAAAAAACAAGCTTCTGTAAAGCCCTCCAACATGGCTATACATCTGAAGCGGTCAGAGACAGGCCCTTCTACTGGAAGCAGATGCTCAGGGACCTCCAACTCACACACAATTGTTCCGCCTGGTGGGTTAGATAGAGGCATTATGGATTAAATCCCTCGGGAGAACACCTATTAGCCTCGACAACAACCTCTTCTTCTAACCTTGAAAGTGAAATTGTCATTTTTCAAACAAAAAAAAGGTATGTCTGTGGCTTTATAATACAAAGTAAAGCTGGCACTACTTCAACGACCAAACATTTTAACCATCAATGATGTTAACAGACCTGACAAGAAGAGGCAGCCTTATTTGGAACATCTTAGAGAGAATCCTTTCAGACATCATCTGTGCTCTTTTTGTCTATCAGAGAGAAACAATAATACTTCGGTAGTTCCACAAATACAAATTGGACCTAAAGATGATAACAATTCAGGGCTTGAAAGCTTTTTTTATTATTGATCATACACATCAGCACTCAACAACAACTTATTTAATGCATTCATTGTAAAAAGCTGTATAATGAGCATAACAGTTTTGAGGGTTTTTTTGTTTTTTAAAATAACACGGTGAAATGCACTTGTTTTGCTGCTTGGGATAGAGCTGCAAAACAATGCTTTCAATCAGTGGTGCAGATTGTAGTGGTGCAGAATATTTTCTTTTGATACTTTCCTCTTTATTTTTGCCTGGTGCAGCTGAGTATGTGAGAAGCTGTATAAACCCTGTGCCTGCGATGCTATTAACAGCACCAAGAATCTAAAGGGTTGGGACTCCAGAACAAAGTTTGCATGGGGTCATCTATTTATTACAAGTCTCTCATTTAGTCAGATTTACTTTACACAGGTCCGTTGGATATATTATGTGTTTTTTTCTAATTTGAAAACAAATGTTTTTATACTAATAAGACAGTGAAATAAGATTAAACAGATATATGAATGTTTTAATCATTTAATACACATGTCTTTATTTCGATGCATCCTGATATCAACAGCATCCATGTTGAAAGCTTTGTTTTATGGCCATTCCACTTCCCAGTGTGAGTGTCCTGTGCAGGCAGCTATGGGTAGATTTCAGTTGTGACAACATCCAACTGGGCACATTCAAAAAGGTATATTGCAGACCAAACAAAGCCAGAAAAATCAGCATGCATTTGGAAATATAAAAACTGCATCAATAGAGGCTGAAAAATTATTCAATCCTAAGCACTTAAGAAATTCTCAGTTCTTTACTAAACTGAGAATGCTCAGACTGTCTATTGTAGGTAAGACAATTATTTTTTCATTCATTTTTATTCATTTATCCATGTTCACATTTTTTCCTGTGACAATAATGCTTGTGTTCTCCTTTACTTTCATAGTTCTGTCTACCCATTCTGCTGTCACTGCTTCTTTTGACGTGTGCACTGTTGTGTACTACCAGGGCACTCGCCCTCGTGCCACTCAACAATGTACAAACATGAAAAGGCACATCAAGGTAATTAGGGACTTCCAGTACATGTCGCCGTGCATAATCACTGTCTTGAAGCTTTACTGATGAAGTTATTAAGCTCCAAAGAATGGAGGTAAGGGTGGCAATAAATGAATGGCTTTGCTGTCAACACCGTGATGCAAAAGATCCACAAAACTGGAGTACTCAGGCTACTTGGAAGCAGAACTGTCCACCTCTCAGTACATGGAGGTGAAAAACCGATTTTCTGGCTGAAAATTTTATGATATTGGTTTTAGTTTTATGGCCGGTATGTGGTCATTGCTAAGTGTCTGATACAATTATTTTCTCCGCTGTGGATCTCCTCTGTGGTTATTGTACAGCTTAGACTGAGAGAGGCTTTTTATTTAGACGGGGATCAGTGAACTGGTGGGTTGTTAACAAATTACAAGCGCATGAGTAGACTGGTTACATTTTTCTGTTCTCATGTGAAAAAAATCCAGCTGTAGAATAAAATAAAAAAAGCACAAAAAAAATGCATCAACCACACAGGCACAATGAGAATCAGTCTAAATATAGTTGTGATTCACCCCTTGTGTTTACAACAGTTGGAATGCCAGATATCTGCTCATGCCAGCAGTTTATCTGCTGATGCCACATAATTATGTCTGCTTCCAGAAATCCTCTATTTCCTCCAAAGTTTAAACAGTGGTTGCTGGCTGATCTGGGTTTTATCACTTACACACTTGCAAGTTCCAACTGCCTTTGGAATTTGCTTGAATACTAGTGTATGTTATGCTAGACTGGATGGAGTACTTCATCACCAAATAAATACACCCAGACTAATTCTGGAGAGTGTTGGAGATGATATGTGGTGTTTTTTTTAAAAAAGGCTTGAGGGCGTTAGCTGTCAAATCTATTGTACATCAGACAGTCAGAAATGCATCAGTTTTGTGAATTGTCAAAGGTGTAGCGCAAGTGTTTTTATGATATAAAATTCCCTTTGAACCTTTGATTATACGCCTCTTGGAAAATGAATTGACATTGTTGGCATACACTGGAGCTGTCAGTCGTTTCACTTAGTAGTGGGTGAATTTTTAAGCCCGATACACTGGGGATCTTTTGTTCCTTTGCATGTGTTTCTAAACTAATTGCATCAAGCTTACATGACGTTAAAACTTTAATGGTGATGCCTGCCACTGATTCTTTCCCATGGCTCTTCCAGCAGATATCCTTCTTTACATAAGAGCCACAGAAGCTGCTGTCAGTCCACCAATTAACAAAAGGAAACTATAAATTTGATAGTCACTAGTGACTAAATATTTGACTACTTCTCAAAAAATATTTTCACTCTGACTTCACTTTAGTTTGCCCCAACATTTGTTTCAATATCAAACCATCAAACCAACAGTTGCAACTATGCTAAAAATGTTCAGATTCAGAGCACAAAAGAAAGCGATGTTAATTCATTTTTGATATTTTAAAGTCTGATGGATCCCTGAGGGGTAGCATTATAGAAGCGTCTCCCCCATAACTATTTTAAGCACTTTCCAACAGTCCATAAACACAACTAAATATAGGCTTGTCTGTTTCTATGGACATGGCAGGAGCTGTGAACAGTCACAGCACTGTGCACCAAACCCTCAGGAATGTCTGATGTTGTAATATGAAAACCTGGGGCCTCTCATAGATGTAAACTCTGGTTTGGCTTGTCACCAAGGTGAAGGTGAGCTGAGTTGGAACAGCAAACCACTTGAAGATTTCACAGAGCTGCAAGGAAAAAAGCAGATAGGATCATAGCTTTTTCGTGGAATTATTCAATGAGGGAAAAAGAGATGCAAATAAATGATTCATTCATGCAAAATAGATCGAATGATGCTTCCCAGTCAATATGATCTCAGGAAAAAAAAATACATCATCCACTAATACTAATTACCCTTAAAAAAACAGAGGTTCTCTCATCTTAGACTTTTTATAAAAGAACAGGCAAAAATGTGAGGGAAAATCTCCCATGAGAAATGATCTCTTGTGGTTTCATATATCTCTGTTTTATTCATTGTTAGATGTTACTGAAAAAAACGTTTTTGGAGGACTTATATTCATATAATCTTATAACATTCACAGATTGGGAAACTAATATGATGGCACAACGATATTATTCTGGTTTATTCCATATTAAGAGTCTAACCTCCACCTCCTGCCTTACTGCAGCTATGAGCCGGTCTGTGTGGGAGAATACCTGCAATGCTAAATGAGCTGCTCATAAAATCCACCGTTGTGTTGTCACTTATTGCTCGGAAGGGTTTTTCCTGTGGTCCACAGAGAGACGCCGTGCAAAAGATCCTGCTAATGTTTTATTCATGCTTTAGATTATCAGGGCCTAATTGTGTGTCCTGCACTTTCTTTCGCTTCAGCACATTGTTTGTTGGTTCTCATTTGAACGGAAGAAAGTGCGTTTCAGTGTTTGCCATCAAACATGTTCTGCAGAGCTGGCAGTGGCGCAAACACTCATTAGAAAAGGCCTTCAACCCTGGTGGGCTATTTACAGCGAAAGCTAGTGTGGAACCTTAATGACCAAAAGTCAATGCGAAAGGTTTGACCCAAATCCCTTCATGCTTTCAGTGTTCGTTGCTTTGAAGTTGACGAAATTAACGAAAAATCTATCTTTACCTCCCAAAGGTTAGAGCACAGAAACATTTTCCATTTAATATACGACTGCAGTGACTTGATAACTCCCAGGATGCATCCTGATAGCTCCACTAGTCTTGGTGGAGTCCCTCCCCCAGAGTTGGCTCAGGAGGGTTGTTTGCCCACCACTTCACCACCCATGATGACTCATACTGAGCTGAAGTCTCCTCTATCCATCACTCCACACCATCCATCCTCTCCAGTTCTACTCGTCATTTGTCCTGACCTACTTTATACAGGCTGTCGCCTTGAAGAATTTGGACAGCAACACATTTTCCTTTGTTTTCTGCCCTGTGATCTACAATAGAACATTTGAGATTTTAAAAAGTACTAAACTCACCAGCATTCGGTGCTGATGATTCAGTTGCACATCTCATTTGGCTTGTTTAAGGGAGCTTTAGATATCAGATAATCAACAAATATTTTCTTTTGTTTCCATTTTTCAGTGGAACAGTGGCACATAAACAAAACCTTTTCAATTTTCCGAAAGATCTCTCCAGATTTGCTATTAATGTGTTCATTGATAGAATGAATCCTTTTGTCTTCCCTTCTCATTTCACAAAGGAAATTATGTCATACTTCTACAAATCACAGCTCTTGTGTATCTCGGCATTTAGGCAAACCTTAGGCAACAAAATAGAATAAGTTTAACCTCAAAGAATGACATGGTTAGGAAAAGGAAGAAAATCATCGATTGAAAATTGTGAAGCAAGTTTATACGTTAGAATTTTTAGAATGTTACCCTATATTCTGGCAACAGCAACATTCTGACTTTACATATTGATGAACCAAACAAAAAAAGATCAGATGGTAAAGCTTTACAAATCGTTGCACTTGACTTAAGTACTAAGTACTGTACACTATTCATACAATATAAACAAGATGAAGAGGAAAATATTATGCTTTGGGCATGGTTTTAATATCTAATATCTCACAGTTCAGAGTTAACCCAGCAAAAGGAAAACTTCTTAATTCTTTGGGAATGCATTTAAAGAGACCATGAATAATTTAGCCGGGTCTGAAGCCAACGTTCTTCTCAGTAATTCAGCAACAGCTGAAGGTGAGCACCTGATATTTATACAGCTTTACCGATATGATTCATGCACACACTCATGCAGACTTCGCCAGCACCTGCAGGTGAGAATGAGGCACGTCATTGCCCTTGTCTCATCTCATCGCTCGGCCAGACTGTCTATGGCAGCCTCATCAGCCATGCAATGAAGATGCTGCGATTATGCGGGGGAGAAGGAAGAAGTGAGCTGAGGGAGGAAATGCCACAGAAGTATGACATAATAATCGCTTTGCTTTTGTTTAGCACCGGAGGAAGTGCAATTGCAGATGCAGACAGGTTGCAACGGATCTAAAAATACCATCGCGTCGACGGATTTGCTGCATGATGAATCCATACAGAGCATCAACTTTTTAACACAAAGCCGGCCATTGGCTCTTAGCTGCTTAGCTCAAGAAGACTGGGTTCACTTCACTGGTGATTATAATTACCTTTATAAATAATCTCTGTGTTTGGGGTCAAGTCAAATGCAGTATTCATGCCCTGAGGCATCTGAAGGGCAACACAGATTCCCCCGGCGGGGCACAGAAAGAGAGGAAAACTGCACACATTTGCGCTCTGAACACTAGTCTGACGTGACACAGTGGTAACACTGTTTGCTCAGAAATCTCCCTGTAGATGAGAGGTACACAGACGAATTATCCTGACTTCAACATTTCTGCTTCACTCCACGATCTCTTATTAATTTCTTGCTTTAATCCCTTTTACGAAAAGAAAATATTTGCCCGGAGCTTTGTTCAGAAGGGGCTTAGCAACAACAAAGCAGATTCACTGTGACTTCATTCCCTGTTTGAACCTGCTTTTTTCTTTTAAGCTCATTTTCTGAGAAACATTTTTTATTTGAAATAACAGCCACTCAATTTGAGTACAGCAGTAAAAGAAATCAATATCCTGTAAATTGCAATGGAATTTGTTTAACACACTCAATCAAAAGAGCCTCGTTTCAGACTGCCACACAGAGATATAGCAGTCATTAGTCTCTGTGTTCATTATGTATTTTGCCCTCTTTCCCCTCACACCCGCAGATAGCTGAAATCACACACACAGACAAACACAAGTTTCTAAAACCCAACATCCAATAATGCTTACAATATTTTGTCACTTTGGAAAAGCTATTAAATTTTATACGGTGCAGAAGATGGGGCTCAAAGGTCTTTTCCCTGAAGTTTCTTAAGGTAATATCCAGCCACCCCACGGTCTCCTCTGCATTTGTCCTTGTGTTTGTTCAATAAAAGATGCCCTCTCGCTTTAAAGGCTGTCATATTCCACAGCTGGCTGCTTCTACATTTATGTGAAGCATCTTATGCAAACTTTTTTCATTAGCACTTTATATGCCAACAACAACCCAGGCAGCACAACCTCATTTTTTACACTGTACATCCTGATTCAATGCTTCAACTGAAGGGGGCAAAGCCAAAGCCATTCTTTTTATAAGCTAAATATATCCATTGGCCATTATCATGGTCCAATGCAGATATACTTATAGGTTTATGGTATGGGAAGCTGTGCTATTTTAGGTATATACTCACAGTTGGTGTGTTACCTGCAGCAGACTGCGTTGGCACACCTCCAATTTGTGAGAGCAGACAAGGTTGCCAGTGCATATGCGCAGCCACATTCTCATTTGGGTGGGGTCAATAGCCTAACATATATCTGCTGAAAGGAATCTGGGTGGGTGGTTGGAGGTGGAACAGATTTAACTCCATCCATCCTTTTTTCATACACTTAGACCTATTCAGAATCCCATGGGGGGCTGGAGGCTTTCTGAGCTGTCACTGGTTGAGAGGCAAATATAACACGGGCAAGTCACCAGTCCATCACAGAACTAAGAAAAAAAGACACACAACCATGTATGAATCTATTTAAAGTGACTAATTAACCTAAAATGCATAGTTTTGACCTGGTTGAAAACAATGATAAGATAATACACAGTTTGAAATTGAATGTATCACTAAGCTATTAAAGACACAATGTTCAACACACAAAATGTAAAATTAAGTAAGTAAAGTGAGATTAAAAACAAAAAAAACATTTAGTTGAGTTTGATTTTTTTTACAGATGCTCTGGGTGGTTGGTGCAGCACGCCAGTTTGGAGCATTTGGGGTCATGGTGAAGAAGAGGTGCTGACAGAAAACAACACTATAAAGGTGGCATTTATAAAAAGGGAGAAAGGATGGAAAAGGGAGAAAATGGGGCAAGAGAAACATTGGGGAAGCTGGGAACGATACTGGAGTAAGAAAGAACTTATCAACAGAAAGGCATAATTGCAACAAACATTGGCAGTCTCGTGGAACCCGTCACAGCGTGGTTCCTGCTCTCAGCTCACAGTAGCAGCATTGTCCATCTTTCAGATCCTGACAAAGAGCCGCAGTCCTTCATGGTCCACCCCTCTACCCCCTCTCCATCAGGGAGAGACGGCGAGCTAATGCTGCTCTCACAAGTTTGGCAGATTTCTTTTCTCTTGTCCTTCGAGGACCTTGACAAGTTCTTTGTCATTGTGTTTAGTCCATTCATATGCTATTTGGAGTTTAAAAAAGAAAGAGATAAGAATCAGTCCAAAAAGACTTTGTCACAGCTCACACAATAAACATGCCAACATTAGCTCTGAGCAGTAAAGCTCATTATTTACTAAAGCACACATGAAAGGTGCTCCTCACTTTTCTACCGTGAGGTTGTTGTTTTTTTAAATAGTGAATGACACAAACTCTGTTTTTCATGGTTGTCTGTCCATTTCTATACTTGATCATAGCAGAGAGTGGAACTCTTTCAGCCACTGGCTCATTCTATTGACTGCCAATCAACCTCTCTTTCACTAGTAGAGCAACAAAACATATACAGTTTAGAGTTTAAGGAGAAAGCCTCTATCAATGCATCCATCTACATACTGTCACAACAATTTTTATCTAACATGGCAAAAGTAAGTTACAGAAAGCCATATGCCCTTCTCTATTCCAGCGTATTCTGCTACTGTTTCTGCTCAATTGATGCAAAAGAAGATAAAACAGTAGAGTTTGACTCCGTAGCTTAAATTCAAGGGATTGCATTTTAGTGGGGAAATGTCAACATTGGTGACTCATGAATTCCCCATTATTGGATGCATTTTTGTGCTGTTATGTGTTTTTTTCCTGAGCTCTGTGACTGTGTCCCAATTTAGTGTACCAGCATGAAAAACAGCTCATTTGCTCTCAAGTGAGCTAACTTCTTTACTGTTATTAGAAGCAATTCGTTAATTAACATTCAAGTAATTGTTAACAGTCTGTGTTACACTGTGTATTTCTTCATGTACATTTTGAGCGTGGCTGCTTGCAGCGTTGCACTGCGAATCTGTGAATCTGATCAGTTTGCTGCTAAGTTAAATGTCTGTCCAGCAGTAGTTAACAGAACCTCACTCTGACAGTCCTTTCCCTCTGATCTATTTCCATGCAGGGGGCATTGCTCTTAAACTAAAACACTGCTGTCCCACATATTTCGCTAAACAAAACTGTCAATTTAGGTGGATTAGATGGATTAAAAGATTTAGAAAAACATAACTGGGTTCATAGCTGAAAACAAAGCACTTAAGACCAACCAATTATCATCAGATCTGCTGGTAATGATAATGTTTACCAGCGTAAAGCAGCAAAATTTGATCAGATGCTGATATTACACAGGTGGTGGTGTCATTCCATCTTTATAATCTTCTGCATGAATTCATACATAGTTTTATTGTTTATGCGCACCATTTTTCAGTTTGCCATTTTGCATATGCAATCAACATTGGCTATCTTTACTGTCACGCATGTAACTTGTAACCTTTCTATATGGGAACTGCATTTGGAAACCAGGAGATGAGTGCAATTTGAACTCGATATGCATATAAATCAATCGTAAAAACGAATGACGCCACAAAAATACCATGAACAGCTTGAAAGTAAAGCAGAGGACAAATTTATTTTTCTGCCAGATAAAGCCAGCCCTTCAAAATGAATGCACTACACAAATAAACCAGTAGCTCACATAGCAGATGTGAGCAAGAGTAACAAAGTATCCCAATTAAAACAAGTAAATCTCTTAGATAACAGACTATCATCAAAAATATTCTTTAATTATTTTAGGCCACCATTTAATTAAACACAGAAAAATAACCAAAGTCATCTGGCATTGTGGTTCTAAACATCTTCTCAACTGAGTGGAAGAGTTTATCATTTTGTGATTTTGTATGGACACTGCGGTACATTAGTATTTGAGTTACTGTTGTAAAGTTTGAATTTGGAGAATGAATTCAAATCTCGATAAAGTTCAATCATTAGATGAAAAACTATATATCAATGGTAAGCCATTTCCCACAGAGTGAGATTGCCTTCCTGGGTCTGAGCCGTGTCTTTGATTCCTGTTGCTTGTTGATATCGAGATAAGTTAATGATTCCCTCCAAAACAACTACAAACAGAGGGGAGATGTGTAGGTGATTCAAAGCTGTGTCAGCAGTTGGCAGTCAGCTTTATCACAAATTGCAGCATCTGTCATGATAGAGGGGGGTAGAAACCTGTTCCAGGTACAACAACCTGATGTCCAACCTGCTTTTATCACATCTTTTCAGGCTGCAGCCTACATACCAGCTGCTCTATCTGCTTTTACAAATGACCAGATGATTTAGGATTATAACAGACTTTTTTTAAAATCATACCTATAAGGCACAGAATCTCCTCAGCCCAGACCGATGTGCACTTTGACCATTAGGTATGTATGAATTTCAAAGTCCGACTACGTTGGCTGGACACAACTAGCATGCTTCATTCCGCTTTATGTCACATAAAAATCTCCACGTGACACAGGGCAGTGAGCGGGAAAGAGGAGGAGAGGGGGAGATTCAGCTTCTGTCATCGAGCCCGCCAGAGGCATACTAATATCTGCCCACTCCTGCATCTCTGCACGCCGTCGTGCATACGCTTTATTAGAAGCCCTCCTGTCTGCCGACAAATGGCTCAACCGTGTGTCACAAAGGTGATTGGCCACAGTGCAGGCAGCGGCTGGCAAGCAGAAAACTGCAGGGTTCAACTTCTTATTACTCTGTGGAGTTAGAAGTAAATGAAGCCTCTTTTATTCGGCTGAACTTGAATGCCAGACTGTGCTTCAGTCACAGCCAGTGGACTGGCATTTGTTGATCTGCTATATGGTGCATATCTGTGTAAGTGGACAATTAAGACTGATTGTTCTGAAAAATTCACAGTATACAATTTTTTTATTATTTCCCTCTGGACTACATAACTGTGCTTTTTGTTAACAGGATAGGGATGATTCTTTGTATCGACACTGGAATTCTGCACGGATGACTTATGCATCTCTTTATATTATATCTTTTCACAATTACTTTTCCTGCAATTTTACATGCTCACATTATGATGTTAAATGCTTGTATTGATACAAGATTTATATGATGTGAATCTGCAATACTTTCTCACTAATTGAAGGTCTACAAACAATTGCTGCTTGTGAAAATAATTGTACTTCTGCAACAGTACCTCTTCAGAGAGAATAAAACTGGATAGCCAATTTTATACAGGAGAAACTATCCACAGATATCACACTTTCAATGGAAATTTTACCAGAAACCAAGCAAAAGATATCAACATTTAAAAATAAAAAACTTTAGACATAAAAAAAGAGGTTCAGAGGCTTCGGCACAGAAACACATTCATTAGTGAAGAAGCTCATGAGGTCATTTTTGTCAAGGAGTTGAACTTTGATTTATTTATTCAGTTATACCTGAAATGTTATTTCCATTGTTTCTTTCCCATGGCATTGTTCTCCTTTGTGAAAATAATACTTTATTGACCTGACACATGAACCTGTCAATCATGTCAGTCAGTAGCACCTATGGAAACAACTGACTTGTGTTTTTTGTCCAACAGAGCGACCTGCAAACATTCTCAATGATCACTCTCTTGTACAACTAGGACCTGTTGTATGTTTTCATCTGGCCTCCACGGAAATCTGTCTGGTCTTATTATGGGCAGCAGGTGCGGCAATCTTATAGGCAGAATGTACAGATTTCACAAAGTGGGTGTGGAAATGTCAGAGGTGCACTGTCGAATTTCGATAAACAGTGTAACTTTGTGTGCACCCCGACGAGAGATGGGGTTATTAGAGTGTTAGACCATTTAGGAAGATGGATGTACACTTTAAAAATAGAGCAAAGCAAGCCTAATCATCCCATTAAGCTTCTGCCAACAAAAAGGTCAGTTATTTTAAGCTAGAAATGTCCCTCCCTATCCTGTGAAGAAAAATTAAGGAAAGGAGAATGGGTAACATTGCTAGATTAGAGACCCAATGAGAGCTGTTTTATCTGCATCTGAAAAAAGGCAAAGTATTTCAGGTATGATTAGGGCCAGTTTACCTTTGAATAGAATTAAATAATCGCTCACCAAGACAGATCTAAACTAATCAATAGTTATTTAACCTCCTATCTCAGAGAGTCATTCTGATTAAGTCATGAGGCAGTTACTATATGAGTTGAATCGATATGCTCAAAATTATTCATCTCTTTATAAAAAAAGAGGGATTGTCCCATGCAGACTGTACAGGTTAAGCTGAAGGGCGATAACAACATTGTGACCTTTTCAAACACCAGAGCAGGTGTGCTGACAGCCCAAGGCAGGAGCTGCACAGGGCTGAGGGAATTTCCTCATGGGAGCTTCCATATCATAAGTTCTTAATATGTAGCCTAAGCAGGACTGCGGAGGATACAAATTGAATTCTTGTAATTCTTAGGATGCTTGAGAACGGGTGTAAATCCAAATGTGAGAGGATGCTGTAATGACAGGATTTCATCTGCCTGTACAACGCATTCATAAGCATTTCCTTGTTAGGAGTTTGATTCAAATAGAGGAAAAGGCAAAATATAAGATGCTAAGAGAATGTGCTCCAGTGGGAAAAATAACAACATATTTTTGGGCCCACACATTCGCTCAGATGTGTAAGGAATTTCACATACTCATCTAATCCGTCAAAGTGAAGGAGAGAATGTGTTGTCATGTCAACTAGTTTTGTAATCATTCTTCTGTGTGTGCTTGTGTGAGCTCCCTCCTACCTTCCATGTGTCAAGAGGGACTGCTTTTGAGAAAACAGCCTTGAACTTTAAATTAAAACATCACCCCGTGGTTGTGCTTCTGTCAGGCACAGATATCAGTGTCTCCACTTCACATCCCGCACAGCCACAGAAGCCTGAGAAATGTAGTCGGCTGGCAGAAACATTATTACACCTCACATGGTTTATAGATGGCATCATCAGAAATGTCATTATGCTACGGTGCGCAAAGTAGATGCATCGTAGTCCATCGTCATTATGTTTTCTTGAGAAATTTATGGAGGAAAATGGCAGAAAACTACATACTGAAATGACAATGCCAGAGAATACACTTTCAAAGGAGATGGCTTTTTTAAGTCACAAGGTAACGTTCCTTTTTTTTCTCAAATTTGAACGTTTTTTTCCCAATCTTGCTTCAAGGTGCTCCTCGAAAAACTAGGGACGAATCATCGAAACATGAACATTGGCTGTACAAATAATTGAGAGTTGTTGTTATCGCATGAGAATTTTTTTTTAAACCATGTAATCCTCTAAGGGATTACTTGTTTCTTTATCACCCGAGAAGCTCATTCAGTCCCCAAACAAGGTTAATGTACAATAAACCTCTGGTTGAGACATTCCACAAAAATTATGCTTTAAAAAAAGACTTTTCTCTTCAACATACATTTTAGTAAATACATACAAATCACCTTCCATTGAGCGTCATGTATGGGTCCATCCAACATGTCATGTCACACCCTGACTGCTTTCTTTAATGTAACAACTGAAACTGTTATAGGTTAAAAAAATTTCAAGATATATAAAAAGGTATGAAGCAATCTAAAGTTTGAGTTAGATCGTGTTGGTATTTTGCCTTTTCCAGCCATTTATTTTGGATTCCAGCTCTCTAAAAAAGGCCTGTGGCGTAGAAATAATTGAGCAGGAGTCCTCAGTTTATGTACTGACCAAAACACAGCCATTAAACCCACTGCGGTTTCTGTAGATGACTGGGTTTATCAAATGAAATTTGACATCCCCCATTAGTAGTTAATTAGCTGAGACAATGAACAGGAGTAACATTACTGATTCATTTATCCTCAGACTGATGATGAGGGGGACCTCTTTCACCCTTTTGCCAAGGGCAGATTTTTAATATACAGCCTTGGAGCATATTAGCTTTCATAACAGCTACACCTAATTATTACATAACTTTAATACACCTTTAAGGACTTCTGTGCTCAAAGACAGTGACAGAAACTTCTAAAGTTTAATTGAGAAGTGGAGCTACATCAGACGCGGGGTGCCACGGTAATGTTTTCAGTGGTGATGTATCCCTTATGACACTGAAAGCTTCGGTGGCAGCTCGCCCAGCCCAAGCTGGTAATGTCCTTGTCACTGCTGCTCTCTGTGTGATACTTAAGGTTGCCAGTCTTTCTTGGAACAGTTCTCCCGTCCCAGCCTCCCCGCTCACCGACCCATTATTCTTCCAGCTCGGAGCTCAACGCAGCCCACTGCTTTCCATCCCAGCGCTGAATAAAACAGGCCCCGGACACACAGGGGCTAATTTACCCCGCGCCTCTGCCCACTTCGTTTTCCTTCCCCAGCGTGTGTTCTTTTTGTAAAGTTTGTTAAAATCCTTCCCTAGGTCTCGCACAGTGACCTTTCTATGTTTTTAAGCCTGTGACTTGGACTCCTGTGGGGACCATTATGGTGTCCATTGCCCTTAGTCATTTTTTCCTTCGACACAACCCTCCATCCTCCTCCTCCTCCCCACGCTTACTTCCTGCTGTCTCCTTCTCTTCCCTCACCTGAGGCCAAAACTCTGTAAGCAAACAGAGGCTTCATCGGCTGCTGTTGTGGTTGGTCTGTAGTAATAAGTCCTTAATAAACATTACAACCAAACTCAATATAAGAATATATGATCTAGAGATCAGACATGTAGGTAAAATGACTAAATGTAATCATTTTGTTCCATAAGGTGTTTGCTCATATGGGTTGCTAAAGATAATAATTACTTTGACATGTATTGAAAGGCTGTCTAAAAGATGGATTTCCTTCAATGTATCTTAAAGGGCAAAGAAAATGTCACTTTGCACCAAAGGACCGACTGATGATTATTTTCTACATAAATTCTTAACAGAGATTAATTGTAGTTTTAGCGGCTTCATTTTACACATGTTCTGGATGTTTTTGTCTTATTAAAACTCTTATTTAAAGTAGAAATTGAGAAAAAAGGTCTGGTTTTTATCCTGGGAAGTCTTTTGTGTCAGTTTTTTACTTGTAGAGGCTGGACTCATGTTCACAATCCGGACACAAATCTGCTGATTTGATGTGACTGCTCTGGCATCCTTCCTTTTTTCTCGTTAAGGGTCATTTGTCCTTTGCCCTTTTTATATGTACATATATTTTATCAATACACTCAGGTGTCATAAACTTAATGCAAAGGCCCATTACCTTGAGAACTGGCAGACAAGCTCAACACTTTTCTGTGATTTATCTGTGGTGGTACAGGAGGGAAAAAAGCGCTGCATCCGTCATATTTCGAAAGCTGGCACTTTGCTCTGGCACATTTAATGGTTACATTGTGCCCTTAACCGCAACTTTGCCTGGATTAAAGTCAAAGCATAGCTCAGTAAACAAATACAAATACCATCTTCTATAGATGGTATTGTTGTGAGGCAACCATGCGAACCTTGATGGAACAACGCATACAAAGAGATCAAAAAGGTTTGGTCTAGATTACCCTCTTCACACATCAAATGCTCAAATGGACACACCAACTGTTGGCTGTTAGTGAGCGGCTGGGACAAGGAACATCTTAATGAGCATCTTTAGGTTTGACTGAGGCAGTCAAAGCCTTGCTGGAGCCTGGACATCTGTGCTCCCAAGAGCTCAAAGAGCCAGTGACCTGTCACTTCCTTGCCAAAACTGGAGCTCATTTGTGGAATACAGTATGTCTTCCTACAGTGGAGGAGTAAAATCCAGGTCTCAACAGAATGTAGGATCAAAGCATGTCCATTTCTCAGTGTCACCAGGTGATAACCCTCATTTCTCTTGCCAAACTGGATTCCACTCATATTTCACAGACAAACTCTGGGCATTGCTCATCTTGCAGCCTTACTTCATGTGAAATGATGACCTGTCCTAGCTTGTTGTGCTAGGACACATTTGCCAGCTGTCCTGAGTACGACTGATAAAAACAACAGATTCATCATTAGTATGGAAGATTAGAGCATTTCCAAACATGGGTGGAGGCTGTCAGTGTTTTCTTTTGGTACATTTTGCTGGTTACTGGGCAAAATAATAGTGATGTCCAAAGCCAGAACCTAGAGATAAAGATATGTTATTAGAGACTCAAACCGCATAGTGCAGGTTATTAGTTCAGATGACTGCACACGTCAAACCATTATAGTATGATCTGTCGATAGTTATGTACATAAAGAGCAGAGGCTAACCGAGCATCGCATTCTGCAATGCTTCAAGAGTTTCCTGGATGAATAATTGTTCCCAAAAATTCAATCAATACAGACCATTAAAAGAGAAGCGATGCATTAAAAGTGAAGTCAGATTCTATTGAATAGCGTTGTCTCATACAACACATTTAGATATTATAGTGTCTTTATGCATTTGGTTACATTGCAACCTCAAAATCTACAAATCGGGGCATTTTTAGAGAGGATGAATAATGTCACATTAACATATGGATGTCACTTTCAAATATTAAGAACCTCTGTTTTGACGTGAAATTATTTTTCCGTTGTCTTCCAAAGCTTTTGGGTGGTAACTTTCAATGAAAGTGAAATCACTGTCCATCTCCAATTTGACAAAGGTTGAGAAGATCTACAGACTTAACATTACACAAATTACTGTGCTTACTATTTTTAACACCAATTCCATTTTTTTTTAAATGATGTTGGTGCTGATAAACCAAATAAGAGTTGAAAAAATCCAATGAATTTATGAATATCCATGATGTCCTGTTTTACATTGTAATTATGGGGTAATAAGAACATACGGCTGCTTCTAATGTGAATAAGGGAACAGCTTGAAAATGAAACTTGCCATCTGTTACAGCTCACCAATAAGCAATAAGTGAAAATGAGCATTCATGTGAGCCATTGCTGTGTTCAATTCATTCAACAACTGCTTGCTCCCAGGTCTTTATATCTAACCTCCAAGAGTGCTGTTCATTTTTCAGTAGTTCATTCATCCCAACTACCAACAATAACAAAAACTTAAATGAGCACTTTCAGTAATATCTGTAAACCTTGCATTAAATACCAGATATGTGTTTGGTCAGGCTACAAATCCCTCATAGCCACTTATTTGTTCACTCTGGTGAGGTCACAGCACCATCTGGTGTATTTTTCTGCAAGTTCAAGTCATAGTGCCACCACAACATTTTTCAAATTAAATCATCTTTCAAATAATAAATGTTTAAACAAGCTTTTCTTTCAGATGCATTGTCTCTTACAAGCAGGACTCACTGACTGGGGTCTGGAAAGGTTTATTTGAAGAGACATTGTTTTTGTAACAACTTGAGGTGCCTTTGAAAAGACAATCTTTACATACATACTGTACATACAGCAAATTCAACCAGCCAGCGCTAGAAAAACACTGTGTTCCCTTCGAAACATTCGTTACTCCTCACATAAAATGATCTCTATTAAAAAATAAATAACAAATTAACCTGTTTACAGCCAAACAGTTTTGGTCAGTTACAGGACTTAAGTTACGATAATCTAACTTTTTTGCCTTTTTTTGTAACATCGTTGTCAGCAGGAAGCAATGGTTCAGTTGAAAAAGTGCAGCCAACTCGACTTGTCAGACTGTGTAATACTTATGATTTTGTGTTAACTGGGAAAAAAGATTGCTTCTCTGTAAGGTGCTTTTCCCTCACAATCCTGTTGAGGACTTTTGCATTCTTCAGTTTAACTAAAGACTGTTCCTGTCTAGGCTGCATGACTCGTGATTAAATTGTCTTTTCTAAAATTGAAGATTCATTTAAAGACATTGTATTAATGATTTACAATCATTAATAGAAGTAAATATTATGTATGCCACTCCCAAACAAAGATCTTTTAACTGTTGTGGAGTCTTTACTAAAGCCGGCCCACAAGCTCTCTTCCTCATGCCGATAACTTTCTGTAATTGCGTTCACAGTCTCCACAGAGACGTGAGGGTCACAAACACAAATGAAGGAAATAAAAGCGACTTAAAAATATTTAGAGTGACGGCGTCACTGCTTTCGACTCCGTCGGTGCTTTGCTGAACCGTTGTTTAGAAGGACATGATGGTTCTCTTGATGATGTCGGTGCACTCCAGCAGCTGGTCTTCGTTGATGACCAGAGGGGGGGCCAGTCGGATGATGTCGCCGTGTGTGGGCTTAGCCAGGAGTCCGTTGTCTCGGAGGCGCAGACACACTTTCCACGCATCGTAGTCTGGGAGGGAAGATTGTGGTCAGTTAAGGGAGTTCCACGTTAAACCACACTGACTGTTGGTCATTTTGAGGCAGACTGAGTGGAGACATCTTCAAAGAACATAGTTTCCATCAATTCTTAGTTAAACCAAGTTCTTAGGGTGATGAGAAAATATACCTTAATGATTCCACCCTTTAAAATCAGGCTTGTTTGCCTATTTCCCAATTCAGACCTAAAATCCTTAAATTATGTTGCATATGTAAAGATGCTTTTTTTTGTTCACTTTTGGATATACAGCACCAGTTTGGACACGGCCTCATGCGACTGAACCTTTGACTGGTGGTGCAGACAGAACGCTGGGACGCATGTCCTCGTTTCAGAAACAGTGTGGTAACTCTACCTTTGGTCTCTTTGATGACGATCGCATTGAGAAGGCCCTTTCCTCTGACCGTTGTAACAATATCCTCGGGTAGTTTTCTCAGCTCGTCCCGCAGCATCATTCCCATCCTCTGAGCATTTTCTGACAGCTTCTCTTCCTCCATCACCTAGAAAAAGTAAAAAGATTCAATTTCATTAATTTCTTTTTAATCCCAGATGTTAAAAAAATTCTAAACTTGAAAATTAGATTAAATTTTAAATATATATAAATCTGAAGAGTTCTGTTATTAGAGTAAAGAGCAATACGTTTTATCCATTATTAAAACAAGCGTTAAATAAATTATCGTTCAATGTTTCCAGGTCTCAAACAGACCACTCAGCTATTTAACAATGTTCCAGACTTACAAACCTGCGAAGGGAGGGGCAAAGTCGAGGCAAGCCGCATTAATATTTTACCAAAGCTGAATTCAGCCCGGAATAACTTTGAACAGTCAGGTGTCTTTTATGACTCAAAATCGTTGACTTTTTGAGTTTAAAAATTCACTATACGAGACACATCAATGTTTTAACAGGACCGTTTATAAATGATCTTCAAATACCAAGACAAAGTCATCATCTCAGTCTGAGGGTACATTGTCAGCTTACTACAGAAAAGAAGAAAAAGACTAAAGAGAAAACGAAGAGCACTTTAGGACTGACCTCCAGAGCTGCAATAGCCACTCGGCAGGCCACAGGGTTTCCCCCGTACGTGGACCCGTGCTCCCCGGGCTTGATGGTGAGCATCACTTCATCGTCACACAGCACAGCAGACACCTGGGAAGACCAACACACACCGGTTCAACGCAAAGGAGACATCCTCAGACAGACGGGGCAACTTACATCTTTATAAACCAACAGAAAAAACAACAACAAGAATTAAGGAATGTCTGGAGGTAAGTAAAAAAAAAAACGCTCACAGGGTAAACTCCTCCAGAGAGAGCTTTGCCCAGAATCACCACATCTGGGCGCACTCCCTCGTGGTCAACAGCTAGACGCCGGCCGGTACGCGCCAAGCCTGTCTGCACCTCATCAGCAATCCACAACACCTGGAAAAACAGAGTCTGCATCTCAGGACAACAAACATCTCTGTTTTACAAGCCGGGGTTAAAGAAGTCAAACTAGGTTGATGGATCTGATGTTACTCAAGTCAATCCTATACGTTAACGCCCATTTCATATTATGCATATTTCTAATATTGGGGACTGAAATTAACTTCCAATCTGGATTCAAATAAGCATTTTTCAACTGAAATCTTTCAACCTTTGCATGCTATCACACTCTCTTCATGTCTTTCAAAAAGAGCAGCGTGAGAAGAAGACTAATGCATCCAGCTCACGTTAAGAGATGGAACTCTATCAGTTTACCCAAGATAAGGCATTTGGACACTTTGCAGCTCCGTTACAAAATATCCAGCTGTCAGCCTTCCCACTGAGTGGTTCAGAGAAGGAAAAGAACATTGTGCAACAAGTCAAACTCGCGGGCAACTGGCAGGCTGCCTGTGTTTGAGCTTCGTATTTAAGGCTGACGTTTCCATTTGCTTTCGGCTGAATTGCTCAGCGACTGTTTGAGTTTGGGCTTTTTATCGTCACCACATGACCCCGATGAATCGTAAGACCACGCCACGGGTATTGGGTCACCCCATCGTCACGTCAGGAAAAAAAGAAACCAGGTCTGTCCATTAAATGGAACATTGTCCCTAGTTCTTTCAGCCGCTCTGCACCTGCTGCAGACGGCGTTTTATGAGGCTTTTATAGACTTACTCTTTTATCCTCCACTCACACAGCAAACTATACACTCATAGGCCACGTTTTGAGTGAATGGCCATTTTGCAAATCACCTTGATGGGATTAAAAATTCTGTTTCCCACCTGCCAAACTTAACTTTGACATTTTTCTCACATGTGCATCTTAAGAAATTAAACAATATTAAAATGAGACCATGGCCCAGTCTTCTGACGTGCGTCGACATAAAACCGGTTCATTTCTTAAGCTATGGGCCCTTTTTTTCGTGCTTGAATAATACAAAGGTCAATGTGAAGTGGTTAAGCAAACATAAATCATTCGTCAGCAAAGGAAAGGTCAGGGCCTTGACGCGAGAAAAATGCTGCCAGTGTCCAAAGAAACACAGAAAGCTCTTCGAAAAGCCAACGGAGCCACCGCTGTCCCTCACCCAGAAGCGACTGCATCCACACCACAGCAGAAACGATCACTGGCTTATTGTCACACCCTTTCCCTCCCGTCTCGTAAAGCTCGCTCGCGCACGCCTTCCTGTGCATTCCTTAAAAGACTTACGTTGTGTTTCGTGCAAAGTTCTCGGACTTTAGTCAGGTAGCCCTGATCGGGCACCACGACACCAGCCTCCCCCTGGATGGGCTCCACCATGAAGGCCGCTACGTTTGGGTCTTGAAGGGCTTCCTGCAAACAAGGAGAAAAATTATGTAACAGTGTCTATCTACCTATTCAGACAGACTGACAGAGCAGATTTATGCCCACACATACATTTTCACACACAGCAGCACATGCTGTCTTATCTACAACTCCTGTAATAAAGTTAACCGTCGGCCCTGCAGATGAGACTGAAATTTGTACATTTCCAAATATAAGGTGTGGTATTAAAGCTGGTATGTGGTGACTAAGCGAAGAAAAGCTTTGCATAAGCCGATAATAGATGTCGTAGCGTAAATCAAACACCGTTCTAGAACAGTATGTTTCATCTAAGATTTCCCTCCGTGTCCAGGTGTAATCGTACCTCCAATGCAGGAATGTCGTTGAACGGGATGAGCTCAAAGCCGGGCATGAAGGGACCAAATCCCTCATAGCTGCTGGGGTCAGTGGAGCTGGAGATGGCGGCCATGGTGCGGCCCCAGAAGTTTCCATCTATTCACCAAGAGACAGGAATTTAAATATGCCCAGAATGCCAAAAGAATTAGCAAGTCTATGAGTCACAGAGAGAATTAGTTGGCTTAGTCAGCATATCTGATACAATCTGGGTTCTCATGGTGTTATGGATCTGTTACTTTTGCCTTACAGTTACAGTTACCGTACCTAAAAGAGCAGCTTCTCCCCCCCCTTTTTTTTTTTTAAACCAACCACTGGTTGCATTTTAGCCAGAAGGTCAAAGCCGAGGCGTGTCGTTGATGTACTTCAGCATCGCGTGGAGACTTACTTGCAAAGATAATTTTGGCCTTATTTTTGGGCACCCCCTTCACGTTGTAGGCCCACTTCCGCGCAAGCTTGCAGGCAGTCTCACCACCTTCAACCCCTAATTCGTTACGCAAGAAAAAAAAAACAAAAAAACAAAGTCAACGTCTACTTGTGATAACCGTTGAGTGCATTTCACATGGGCCCCCCCATCAGGCCTCCATCAGACATCAGGCGTTACCTGTATTCATGGGCAAAACTTTGTCATAGCCAAACATGTTGGTGATGAATTCCTCATAGGCTCCGAGCACGTCGTTGTAGAAGGCTCTGGAAGTCAGGGTGAGTTTGGACGCCTGGGCACTGAGTGCGGCTATGATCTTGGGGTGGCAGTGTCCCTGGTTAACCGCGCTGTAAGCACTGAGGAAGTCATAATACCGGTTTCCCTCCACGTCCCACACGTTGATGCCTGGAGTTCAGAAGAAGAAAAAAAGAAACTCTTGTGAAGAGTTGCTAATGACGATGCAACACATTAAACAATCCTAAGCCGTTAACATGCCAGAACTCACCCTCCCCTCGCTCTAAGGCCACGGGCAGGGGGTGGTAGTTGTGTGCGCCATATTTGTCTTCTCGGGAGTAGATCTCCTCCGAAGTAAGCGGACGCTCCACCTTGAGCTTGGAGGCTGCGGTGGAGGCAGGTCGTGTTCCGGAGTGAAGGCTCCGGTAGAGGACGGGCGCAGAACGGCTCAGGCCGCGGCTCAGCTGAACAATCATTCCCTTCATGTCGGACACGGTCTGGCTACAGGTGTCTGGCAAACCACACAGGGAGACGAAACATGAGTGTGTTGTCTCAAATAGATACCAGATGAATCAAACTGCTGATAAGGGTTGAGAAGCCATATCTTCAGCAAATTTTAAAAACCACTGATTTAGCTGAAAAGGGAAAATGAGAATGAGATGACATGGAGAAAATAACCACGTTGGTTGTAGAGGGCTTTTGATTGGTCAGTAGAGAGGAAAAGTGCTTCATAAATACAGCTAATTCATCATGCAAAAATGCTGAAACTCAGAAATTCCCAGAGTAACATAAAAGCTGTCCATAAGCATAAATGTATCTGCACCTTGTTGATATCGCCTCTTTTAACCAGCAATTCTGATCTTCAAAATAAATTTTCATAACTGATTCATGAAACCTCAAGTCATATTTCCACTTCAAAGTCCTTCCCCAATGAGCTCAGGGAAGAAAGTTATGCAAGTACGTACGGCATTACATTTTTTTCTTTTGTATGATGGAGCTTGTACATGTGGATGAATTTAAAAAGTGTCTTAAAAGTTTATGTTTTGCAATCGAGATTATTTTACTTTTCTGATTCATTGACTCATTTACCTTTAAGTCCCTCACAGAGTGGAAAACTCAGCCCTAACTTTATAGCTGTTTTCTGGGATTCCTTTCTTACATAAATAGTATATGTCCAAACATGTTGGAAACCTACAGCTGGAGTGAAATGCTAAATGGGGATTCATGTTTCTCAACTAAACAACAGCAACATTTGATATATTTTTCTCTTTACAGCATCTTCAGTTAAATATAGAGTTCAAGTAATTTAAGTAATCATGCTTATGCCTGTGATAAGAACTAAATGTTTTAAATTACACTACAAATGCAAAATTGCTTTAAGTGGGAACTACGGTAGAGTATTCATTTACTAAATGAGCTAAAAAATATATATATAGATGTATATATAATTGGAACTCCATGTCTACAGGCAAAGGGACAGTCTTTTTGTTACAGAACAAGTTGGTACACACTAACGTAGTGGAAAGTACAGTGAAGGTAGAAACTCAGGATTAACTCGGTTTAACACTGACTAATTCAGTTAATATATTATTTAAAAAGTACATCTCAGAGACTGAACCCAGGGCCAAATGTCAATCTTAAATTCCACACAGCACATAGGCTTTAGAGATCTGCTGAACTATAGTTCCCTTTCATTTTGAGGACAATGGAGGAACAGACCGTTACTGGATATGAGTTAACAAAAGATAATCCCACAACAACTCAACTGCAACGTTCCAGACTTTTCTACTTTGGACACTTTGAAAGAAATGGCAACACTTCAAGACCTTATAACATTAACAAATCGTCTTGATGCTGAACATTTTTCAAGTTTTCCAAGGTTAACTTAGTGTATTTTGTTTCATTGTTACATAATTATGAGAGGCACTGGTAGAAAATCAAAAGCACATGGAATACATTGCAGAGAATAATTAACAAATAAATAATAAACTAATAATTAACAAATGTTGAGAGAAAACACCATAACAGGAGAATGGATCCTATCATTGACTCATCCCTCAGTCCTTGAGAGATGATAGGTTCCTAGGGATCTGCCTCCAAAGTACACCCACCTACATCACAGCCAAGAGCTAAAAAAAGGTCTACAGTTAGGATCCAGTCAGATGATAGTCTGAACTCTGAAGCTTCCCCAAACCATCCCTATTAAGTAAAATTGCATAACTCGAAGTTTTTCTTAAGTTTTCATCAAAACAGTAGACGTGTGTGATTAAATTTAAGACACACTAGCCTGTCGAAACATACATACATAATTTAGACAAAGATCAAAACCTGTGAAAGATGAATGGAAAGCGCACGGAAGCACGTCGTCTCCCTCATGTAACACCGGCGAGCTAGGTAACATTAGCTAGCTAACACACACCATTCAGTCATTATTTCATTAACCATGGCAATTTATCTATTTAAGACATTTCTAAAAGAACTTCCTAAAAAATGATGACAATTGAAACTGTACCAGAGGAGAGCGGAGCGAGGCAAGTGGACTTAAAGGGTGATGGCTGTCCGGCTTGTTTTTTGACGCGAGCTGTTCCGGTGCAGATTATCAAACTGTCTGCGACGTACAGGGGGCGGGTGTGGTGCGTGATGACGTCACAGGATACGCCCTCATGTTGCAATTTACACTGATGATTGCAGAAAGAAAGGTCGTGTCAGTTTAAATTCTTTCCCAAAGAAAATAAAAAAGATTATATCTCACATTTTTTTATTAGCAACAGCAAAATAGATAATTCTATTATTCATATTGTCTGTCACATAACTATGTGCTGATTTTAATTCAGAAAAATTAATTAAAAGATAGTTTGGTGAGCATAGGGGACAGTTAAGAATCACTCTGATGTGGTCATTGTTAATCGATATAGAATTTTATAAACATTTCACCATAATAACAAAGCAATTAGAATGTTTTTAATATCTGGATGAAACAATCATCTTAGAAAACATGGGAACAATCTTAGGCCATTTTTCATCCATCCTCATCTCACGTCCCAGTGTCATTTTCTAGCAGCATAGATGTTTATATATTCCAAAAAAATCAAAGGAAGAGTCTTGAGGAGAAACAGAGGAAATGGGTATCATTTTTATGTTTTCTCTTTTTGATATTTTCTCTTACATTAATTTGAATCTATAATTACTTTTCTTGATAAAATTTTTTTAACTTTCCAGATTTATTCTTTACCCCAGATTTGTTTTACAGTATCTAAGTTTTCCTCTTTATGACACTCGTGTAACTCCACTCTTGACAGGCTGTATTACAACACACGCATGCGCATTAAGCACTTCGTCATGGCTGAAACAGGGTGGCCAGAGTGTGCAAACACTTTGAAAGGTGTCATTTTAGATTTATGCGGAGTCCTGTATGACAGTGGGGAGGGCGACGGGGTTGCCATTCCAGGATCGATCGAGGCTGTGAAAAAGTGAGTGAATGATCGCGAGATTTCCCCGATCACTCGGCATTATTATGCGTAAACCGGGAGCTGCGTGCACGAATTTGCTACACAGTCCATCAATTTATCCAAAACAGAACGTGCGAGCCGTAATCCTTTTTGTGTGTAACAAATTTGCAAATCTATTTGTTGCCAGAGATGTGTGACTCACTTTCTGTCTGACTTCCTAAATGACGTTTAGGCTCAAGGAATCTGACCTGAAGCTGCGGTTCTGCACTAATGAGACACAGGCAGCCAGAGAGAAGTTTGTGGCTAAACTTCAAAGACTGGGCTTTGACATTTCTGTGAACGAAGTCTTTCCTCCTGCTCCTGCAGCCGTAGGCGTCCTCAGAGAGAGGGGCCTACGGCCTCACCTGCTGGTGCACGACGGTAGTGCCATGCACCCTCCTCCTTTTGGGTTTCATTTCTTTCTTTCTTTATTGCCACATCAATACATGGATGAATCCCAAAAGTGTCAGCTTTCTGCAACTTTTCACATTGTGGTGTGTCTTTTTTAGGACTTCTCTCGGAGTTCGACGCCGTGGACAAAACCAACCCAAACTGTGTGATTATCGGAGATGCCGCCGAAAAGTTTTCCTACCAGAACTTAAATGAAGCATTTAGGGTCCTCATAAGCCAGGAGAAGCCAGTGTTGCTCTCATTGGGGCAAGGGTAAAATAATTCTCCTGTACTTTTCATTCCTAATAGTACCTACAGAAAGAGTTCAGAATGTTTTTTATTTGTAGGAGATACTACAAGGAAACAGATGGTTTGAAGTTAGATGTCGGTGTCTACATGAAAGCTCTGGAGGTAAATCAGCCTCATGATCATTGATTGAAAATTCCAAAAACTACGTATGTGCAGACTTATGAAGATTGCATTATCTTTCCCTCTAGTACGCTTGCGATGTAAAGGCTGAAGTTATTGGAAAGCCATCCCCTACGTTCTTCCAGAGTGTTCTCAACGACATGGGAGTTCAACCACATGAGGTGTGTAACTAAAACGCATTCGAAGCTCAAGATGAGCGAAGCAAGCTTCTAGTCTTTTGCGTAGCATTGGATTCTTTCTTTGGGGGAAGTTCGAATGCATCCTTATTTGTGGGTTCTGCTTCATGCTTTGACCTCAGGCCGACCCGGGAGATAAAACGATGAACTTACCAAAAGGGTTCCATCATGGAATGCTATTTCTGTTGTCCCGATTCATAGCAGCCAGCTGTTAGTGGTTTTAGCCGCTATAACACTGCTGTAAAGCCATCAGAATGGGATTGATGCTTGAGTTTTCTTTTACACATAGTAGTTTGGTGCTTTACAATGACAGTAATCAGAGTTTTTAAGAAAAAAAACAAGAAGATCCAGATTTGCAATTCAAAACACAATTACATAGATAAGATATAAAGTATGTGAAGGATTCATGTGCCAGTATCTCAGTATGAAATGAATGAGCAGCACATTCTTTTCAAGGATGTGCTTAATCTAGAACAATTTAGAAACACACCTCCAAATCATCCTCAGAATGTGTTATATTAGCAATATAACTCTGAAAATGTACTGAAGCTGGTGTGTATACACAGCAGTGTGTGACCAGAAAAACACGTGTTCCCCTTTTGGTCTGAATTGCATGCCTTTTTGTTGTCAGCTTTATATATTTGGCACTAAGAAGCTTAAAATAGTCCACTGGAACATAGAGGACGGCCAAGACTGGACTGAATGGTTGCACGATCTGTGCTCAGTCGGCAGGTGTCTGAACATCTATTTGACATCTATCTCTGGCCATCTTGGTCTATCCTAAAACTAGGAATAAGCACAATTCCTGCCTCAACTCTAAACCTGTCTATTTTTTAACCTGACAGCTTTCACTCGAGAAACTCAGGTTTATCTAACTCAATGCCTCAGTCCGTCCTTTAGATTGACTTTTCTGTGGCTGAGATATGGAATGGGAACAGCTAAATATGTGTGGGAGTGTTTGCAAACAGCAACACATTGTAAAAGAAAACATGTTTTCTCTTTATTCTTCATCAATTTTAGGCACTGATGATCGGAGATGACCTTGTAAATGACGTTGGAGGGGCCCAACATTGTGGAATGAAAGGTGTGCAAGTCAGGACTGGCAAATACAGGTTAGCAATTCAGCGAATCCACAACACAAACTCCTCAAACTCCATATTAGGACAAATATGGGTCAAATTCATCATGAACCATTAAAGCAATTATTGATCCTGCTGCCTGGTTCATTATGCTTCTAAGCTTCCTTTAAGGGGCTAGAAAAAATCCAAATACTTATATACAGACATAACATCTCTCTCTATATATATATGTATGTATGTGTATGTATGTGTGTGGTAAATATTATTTTTGCACATGCTGAGAAGCAAAATCATTATTTTTATTAATTTAGTTTAGCCAGAAGAGGGAGCCCTTACACTACATGTGTGAGCCGACCACTTCCTACTGAATTTTTCTAAATTGTTTAGTTCTTTGAGACTCGACTAAAAAACTAAATACATCATCGTCTGTTCCACATGAAGACCTAAAGGTTTAGGGCAAAAAAGGATTTACGATTCCCACATAAAGATTCCCGAGGCACCCTTTTCAGTGTGTAATTACAGAAACTTTCGGTTGATTATTTTTGAAGACAGATGTGGTACTTTTTGGCTCGAGGAAAGCATAAAAGTGACTGTGGGACGAGGACGTGCTGTTAGGGAGCTACAAATTATGTCATATGTAATGCACAATGGGATGTGTTTTCAGAGTCATATATCAGCCTCTTTTTAATTTGTTTTTCTGTATATGACACTTCCTTTCCCTGAAGTTTGAAAAGGGGATCATAAAAATTTTCGTATTGAGTAAATGTGGTGCTGGTCAGGAAAACCTCATTGCAGAAGAGATTACAGGGAAGTCAGAGGGGAACTTAAATTGAAACCTCCTACAGGAATAAAACATAAGACGTGAGTCAAAGACATTATCATTAAAAACACATATTGAATACTTATGGAAAACAGCTCTTGAAAAGCAGTATAAATGACCGTCGTAAACTATGATGTAAAGCTCTAGCTCACCCTGATAGATGTGATTTGATCAATGCTAGCAGCTTTAAGAGTCAAATACAGGATGCATTTGATGTAGGGGGAAAATGTGGCGTTTTGGTGGCCCATTCCAAATCATCAGTGAAAGGAAGTTACAACTTCTGCAAAATGTTGGTGTTGGGTCCAGAGGAAAGGGATAGGAAAGGCCAGAACCTCTCAGAATGGAAAAACATACTTTGTTTCTTTTTTTGCGGTCTCCAATTCACGGTGGTGCTATTTCTGGAGAGGTCCGATGGTTTGGGCCCAGATTTGGGCAGGCAGGAAAAAGAAAATCACAAGAATTTGCCAACATACTTTGAGCTTGTAATTTCCCACTCTAAGCTGACCTAATCCACACACTTAAAGCCTAATATGGGAGTCGTCATTGGACAAAAGGGGGCTCACTTTATGAGCCAGAGATCTGCTGAGTAGGCTTTTTTTTTTTGTTTTTTTTGTTAAATGAACGAGATTCCCACAACACGATACAACCTCCTGCCACAATAAATGTCTGCAGCTTTTGACCAGGTGACAGTGACTGATCCTCCTGAGCATCGGCCATCTTTAGTCAGTACTAAACCCTTACCCAGTCTGTATTCTAATGTGGGTGGGTGATTTGATTTTTGTTTAGTTTTTTTGTGTCGTGGGTAACTGTAAGTGCATGTGTGAGTACATCATTGTTATTGGAGACGGTTTGTTGGTTCGTTTGAGAGCCGGTACTATGTAGTGCCTCAGCACAGGTATAACAGTCACTCTCTTTCTAAAGCAAATTCTCAGTTGAGTTGACTCAATCCTTTTGCTGACACACTGTACAGTGTCCAATATGCTCAAAGAAAAACAGGATGAAGCAGATTCAATTGTTTGCTCAACCTCATTTTTTCATATTAAGGAGACAGCAGCTGGTAAGACTAGAAAGGAAAAAGAGCTTGTGTAATCACTCTTGAGTTACCTGACATATTGTGTTCGGGTTCGGTTAAAGCACATTGATGCATTTATCAAACTCCATCCCTTTGAATGCTGCATTGCATTCAAAGTGTTAAAGTTGTACAAGAAAGAATGTTTAATGGTAAAACTGTCTGTGCTTTGAATTAACTTTTGCGCCACCTATTTGTTGCTGATTCATCATGTATGTGTGGGAGTGATAAAAGATGACACTTGTTGTTGTTGCATCTTTTTGTGTGTGTGTGTGTGCGTGTGTGTGTGTAAACCACAAAATCAAATCAAGCTTTGTTTGTACAGCACATTTACAACAACCAAAGTTGATCCAAGTGAAGTACGCTGCATAATCAAACACACTTTGACGGAATATAAAGATGTAGATACATAAAACAGTTCAAAATACTAAAAGCTTTAATTGCAATAAAACTATTTTGAAAACAAAGATGTCTTTATTAGGGTTTCAGGAATAGAGAACATTTAATTCACCCTGGAAGGCTCTTCCACCCACAGCATCGCAGCTAAGAATAAATTATTACGGTGAGCTGTCCTTTTTTGTTATTAAATAGAACTAGCTCATGATATTCCAAATCTCTCACAAGACTATACAACATGTCTGAGAATACTGTAGGAAAAGAAACCGCTACATTAATAGCGTTTCAGTGGGATCTCAACTTGTGGGGGGACACTCGAGATTTAACATTGTTTTGCTGAGCAGGCCCAGTGAACCCAGACCTGCTTTGAGCTGCTATAAACCCACAGTCAGAGCTGTGAAAACACAGCTGTTTCCAAGTCAACCAGATGCTGCACAGGCCTCCAGTTCCCATCAGGTTTGCAAAAAGCTTGAAATACCTCCAACCGAGTGACAAGACAGGAAGGGAAAGGGATACAAATCGCTGACAAATCTAATCCTATCGACTTTTATTAAAGGCTTTCCACCTGATGAGCCGTTACACGGCAGAGACTGATCCGTCTGTTTGAGGAATCCTCACGTGCTCTATCACGATATTCACAGCCAACACTTCAAAAGACAGATGATTGGAGGGGAATCTTCTCAGTGAATCCACAAGGCTGTTTTCCATCTTTCTGTGGGTTGCTCTTAAGAGGAGGAGTCAAAAGTGAGCCTCAGATATGATTATATGGTGTTTATTATGTACAGCGGTGCCGGAATGTGGATGTAATATATTCAGAACAGTGTTTTTGGTGGAGAGCCATACCACTCTTTGGCAAGCAGCATTTATATAGAAAAGACTATTTGTGTAGTTGGTTGTTTTTTTTGCTATCTCATTAGATCATGTTTATGCAAAATTGAAAAGAAATCAAAGGCAAACCAAACAAAGTCATTTTACAGACACTGAAAGTGGAGGAAGTGGCAGAAGTGGCATCAGGGGATGGTATAGAGGTAATTGTAATTACAGGAGCTCCCCCTTTACTGTTACTACTCTGTTAGCAGGCTCTGTCTGCATCTAAGCGTTTGAAGTGGAGAAAATGTCCCTGGCGCCATGTCTCAGTAAAACCTTTAACACTGCATTCCCAGTACGTTCTCTGATTCAGACTCAGTTTTCTGGTATTACATGCAGCAATAAGTGTAAGAAAAACATCATGTGTCTTCTTCATTGCTCTCTGTTCGTCTCCATGCTCCACATCTGAATTCAGGATCGTATTCATGACTAAAACCATTGGTCACTATGGCTAATAATAACAGATGTTAAAGCCACTTACCTTAAGATTTCTTCTATGCAGTACAGCTCCTAAACTTGAGTAGAAAATGTTCTTCAAAATATCAGTATTGTCACACATCGGCTCAGGAAAAAAAAAAAGAAGATGTTTCCATCTACTGCATTGGCATTTTGGTGAAGAACCAAACTTCACTACAGGACTTTACAGCCATGTCTATACAAGCTGCAAACATGACACTGAGCTGACTTTTTTGACCTAGCATGGAGCATTAGCAGTAATCTGTAGTCTGACCACAGAATGCATGCAGGCCTTAGCAAGAGCAACAGCTCTTTGGAATCAAAAAGAAAATTAAAGTCGTATGAATTTTTTGTCAGACTTATTCTTGCTCAAATAATGGTATACATTTATGGTAAATCCTATCAAAGAGCTTATGTTTTAGTTTCATTCCGGAGCTACAATGATTTCTCACTAAAGTCTTGCCTTGAATCCTGATCCGGCTAACTGAGGCAGCTCCAGGATTCTTTTTAGTTCATTTCAGGTTTGTTTTTGACCATTCAAGCAAAATATTACACTCACCACTTTTTTATTCTTATGGTGTGTTTACCATTTGGTCCTGTGGAGGCTGCAGTGATCTTTCTGCTGTGAGTACAGCACAGTTTCAAACAAACAGCAAGAAAAAATCACAGCCACCATGTCAGAGGTGAAAAACCATTAAGCATTTAGGGAAAACTGAACGCACCGCAGGACCTGCAGAGAGGATGAGCGCAGATTTTCAGATAGATCTTTGCTGGATTGTCACTACAAATCATCCTGTTCATTCTAATCCGCTGTTGATAGAAACATTGATGTGTGCTGCTTTAAAATGCTGGATTGGTGTTTTGGGTTTTGGCAGCACAGAAAAGCCCCGAAAAGGTTTTAAGTCCTCACAACTGTTGAACAATGAAAAAAGCCTTGTGTTTGTGTGGTATCGGTAAAACTGTTAGCAGTGTGTTTTACCGCCGGAGCACTCGGGGGGTTTAAGTACGCCGTCCTTGTTCTCTGAGTCCCACGGGCCTCTTGTGTGCTGTCTGTTTTGAATAGGGGGGTCTCCCACCGTCTCTGACCTCGCTTGGCCCTGTGTTCTTTGTTTCTGTTGTCTTATCTTCAAGGAACTGCATCAGCACAGCGCCGGGCGGCTTTGAAGCTATTAAAGCAGCTTCACGTCACGCTGCGTCTCCATCGGCCGTTTGTTAAGCAGTTTTATTGCTGCTGCTGCTGCTTCTCAGGAGGCTCTGTCTGGAGCAATCACAGAAACCTCCACTTGATTTCTCTGCTTCCCTGGTTTAGGAACCACTCGGTTAGATGACCCAGAAACAAACAGGACAGATAGGTGTGTTCCCCCTGAGCCGGCGGGTCCTGGGAGGTCCCTTTGCTCGGTTCCTCTCGTATTCTGGCGGCGAGCGCACAGCAAACATTTTCACACAGCAGCAACCGTCCTGAGAAACGGTTTACACTGTAAACCTCCCTCTCCGGCTGACGCTCGACCGCTAATGTAAATGTTGGGAAACAAGCAGTCCGAGCCAGACGAAAATCTCTAGAGAGAGAGAAAGACGTGGTCCCCGATGATACGAGCAGCGGACCGGTTTACAGAAACCGCACCCCGGTTCGTGGCCTCTCTGTCGGCGGCCGTCACAGAGGGAGCGCAACAGGAAACACGCTCTGCAGAGGGGTCAGTGGTCATGTGATCACAGCAGAGATTAGCTTTTCTTCAGTAATCTTACCGGGATGTGTCGGGGTTACAAAGGCACTGCTGCCCCCCTTTTTTTTGTGCTTTCCTCTGTTGACCATAAAACAATTTGCCTGGTGAATTTAAGAAGAGCAATGTATCCACTTCAGTTGTGATATGAAGAGTTTTCCCAACTGAGTTTTCCGAACAGGAAAGCCTTCCAAACTTTTGTCTCAGCACTCTCTTTTCTGTCTGATTGGGGCCCCCTGTAGACAAGAATTACTCCACACAGTCGTACTTTAATGAAAACCGAACAAACTATCACACTCTGTATTCCATTCTAACAGTAAAGTGCATTTTTTTTCCAAAGGACAGAGGTTAACACACCTTGTCAATTAAATCTGCTCTTCCAAAGCTCACACACCCAGTCGTGCAGTTTGAAGAATGAACAACATCAGTTAGGACTTGCACTTCCCAGCAGATGGTCGGTATGCAAATATTCAAAGCTATCGCCCTAACTGCTTCTCCTATAATCAGTGTCATCAGAACCAGCATGTCTGAGACGGATGCCGCATGAGAGAGCGGAGGATGTGGCTCCGAGCCTCTGTGGATTCCTGTAACATGACCCGCTCTGTATTTTTATAGCCATCGGACAGAATATTTCTGTGATAGAAAAGTTTGAACGACTTTAAAAAAAAAAATTTAAAAAAAATGCATCCCACGTTTTCAAGGAGAGACTGTTCTTGTGGTAGCAAACTTTTCATGAGGGAGACTATTGAGCATGTGAGACCATTCATCTAGTAAAATGATATCTACTATCAGTTTATCAAAGTGGATAGATGCAGTTGTTTATTTATGTCGCCGCTTTGGTTGCAGACAGAGTTTTCTTACCTTAACCTGCCTCCAATTTGAATGCCAGTCTGGAAAAACACATTTTCTTTCATGCGTAACAGACACATGCTGCACAGGAGTTAGGCTCCTAACTTATTCCATCTCTGTTTTAATCTTTATAATACTGGATGTGTATATCCATTCAAATGAATTGGCAGATGATTGTTGTACAGGCCACCTATACATGATTGTAAAGTTGTATCGAGATGACCGATTTAATCTTTTAAGCTAATTTTAGGCTTACTGTTTAACTTCTCACTTTGTATTTCAGTGTGTAGATTATATTTCATACACACATATGCAGACTGAGTGAGTGACCGAGTGAGTGACACAGACTTCGAGCTGTGTGTGGGAGCAGAAAGCCGATGCTCTCCCCTGCTGACACAAACGTCCCGTCGGGTCTTCGCTCTACTGACTCAAATAGACACTTGACAGAGCACAAGACAGTGGGGACTGTGGACGGTCATTGTCCTTCGCAGATCTGTGACACCGAAACTCAGCAGGGTGGCCATTGCCTCTGTGCAGGCCTTTGGACGCAGCTTAATCTGCTCCACAAGTTGAGATCTGCCCCCGGCTTGGCTCTCAGACACATACTGTATTTCAGCCTAGCTTATCTTTCATTCCTCCCATGGTGTCCTGTAGCATCCGCGGCTGTGATAACGCACACGGTGTCCAAAGCACATGGTTTTAGACATAGCTATATTTCAGTACCTTGTTTTATCTTTCAGTGGAAAAGTTGAAAAAAATCTCTCACGGCTTTTATTTGTGTCGTATTTGCCCAGGGCTGGACTGAATGCTCACTCGTGTCTTAGCAGGTTTGGTCTGAGTCACTTTCCCTGCGCCCTTCCTCGGTCTTGATCACTGTAAAGCCTTTTCTTTTGTAGGCAAGTGTGCGCAGTCCTTTTACAGATTCGAGCACAACAGCCCAGGCCACCACCCTGTTGTGTTAACCACTGTTAGCACATTAGTTTTGTCTGTGTAGGAAGGAAGTGAAGTTATCTCAGCGCATTCGTCTCTGCGGAGGCTGTGAACTTGTCAAAGGCTTGTCATCTAAACGGTTACAGTATTCCTAAATGGGTCATTTAAAGCTGTTTGCCTCTGCGCTGTAACAGTGACGCTAATGCAGGAATCCAGGGAATAATGTGGCCTTTATCTCGAACCGCAGCTATCCCATCATGATAAATGTGTAAAGAGCACGGCGAGGTTTCAGTCCCTAAAAATCCTCGGCTTCTCATTTGTCTCTCAGCTGCAGGGTGTTAACAGGATATTTTCATGGTAAAAAGAAAAATGCATATTACACAAGGCTTTAATTTTCCCCGCTTGATTTCCCTGTTGTTTTTTTTTTTTCATATAGATAACACTTGAAAGCCGGATTTCTTTCCGGGCTATATGCCCCAACTTTATCTTTTTGTGTCCAGAGAGGTGTGGACTTTGCATTTCAGCACTTTTTTTAATGACGACAGAATTACATAAGATAATATGTTTACAAATGCGGAGAGCTTTTTAGTGCAAAGAAATCATAAAAAAAAGACATTCTAGTTTTCAAAACATTCACATGAAACCTATAGACAGGATTATGTCAGCAGCATATCACAGTTACAGGCAATCCACCCATTTCACCCTGCAGATTGAAATAGCTAGATTCATAAGGAATGTAAACACAATCAGCTCTGGAAATATTTTTGTGAGCAAGCCAGAGCTCCATTCCCTGCTGGAGACCCTGTTGTAATATACTACTTTGTGTTATTTCCCTTGGTTTCTCTGTCGTATTTGCGTTTCATATTTTATGCTTATAATAGAATATCTATGTAAAAGGTGACTTTTAACTCTCTGCGCCTCCATGTCTAACTTGCTCAAGCCAACAGGGGAAATAAAATGCAGCAATGTTCTTGAAAAAAACATTGTCTGGCTCCCAAGGCATCATAATGTGCTCCCCCACCACCCTGCTCTATTCGCAGTATGTCTGATAACATATGACCGATATCTGCCTAAAAGTAGCAATGTTTGGCCAGGAAGTTCCCTTACGGACAGCCATGTGCAGACAGCCGTTTTGTATCTGGTGTGGTTACCTATTACAGAAGCATATCATGTGCAAAGATGAATGATTAGAATGCGATGGATCCTAATTATTTGACTTATTAAGCTAATATTTACATGGACGATAGGGAAGCTGTGATTATTTGTTGAACTCTTTTAACAACCCGTCCACAGCATCTGACAAAAGCAATTCATTTTTATTATTTTATTTCACTTTTTCGACAGAATTTGCTGCATATCTTCAAATTCTGTCTTTCTCCAGATTGTTTGCTTGCCTATAGTATCAATACATAACCTTGGTTTTGCTCGATGTGTCAAAGTATAGTTGGAACTGCATCGATAAAAAAAAGATAAATAAGAGCAACAATACAAATATTACTGGTTATTAAGGTATAACTAGGGTAAACAGTGTGGTGTTTTTTGTGGGAGACATAATCTTTGGTTTTATGTGTTTTTAACATCCAACAAACTGAACATATTTAAGTGACTGTTTGTGTTGTGAGTGTCCATTCTGTCCCTTTAATGGGAGAGCAGAACATAACTTGTAAAAACAATGATTTCATGGCTTCGATGGCTGTGGCCTTGGCTGCTCAGCGAGATCAAAAAGTGGGATGAGACGGACCTGGGTGTCCACGGCTGGCCTTCCATCCCTGGCCACCCTGGGGTGGCAGTTTCCCCCCCCCCCCGCACGCTGAGCCCTCTAAAACCTGCTGTGAGTTAGAAGTCAATGGGATATTAATAATTAACCTGACTTTTTTCATGGCGAGACCAAACTCCCACGGCAAGACAAAGAACCTGGCCGGGCTTCAGCCGCAGAGCCTCTCAACAGTCGTTTTCCACCCGCGAGAAAGGAAAAGAAAGAAGACGAGAGAGAGCTGGACAGAATCTGGGAGCTGCAGTTCACAGATGGCGGACTGTCTCTTAAATGCATGAACACAGACCGTTAGCAGTTTCAGTGGGGAAGCAATTACCAACCGACAAGCCGGCTGACAGAAGAGACTTGGGCCTTTGCCTGGTTTCTGATGGAGTCGTCTATTCTTCTAAAAGCTTGTGTCTTCGTGTTTGTGTGTGTGTGTGTGTGTGTGTGTGTCAGTGTGTTTTACGTGTCACGAGCAGGTGACTCAGCCGGGCCGCGCTGCTCTCGTTGCTCTCATACCCATGGAGACACAGATAAACAAACCCAGGCTTGATAAGTCAGCGACGATGACAAAGGCTGTGGTCAGATCTGGGTCGCGTCAAGCTCCGCATTGTGAGCGCAAAGCCTGTAAAAAGGGCAAATCTTTGTAATTCACTGTTCAGTCTTCAGCTTAGGGTTAAAAATCTGTCGCTCATTGAGAATGAAAGCGAAGCCTGATTGTTGGTGTGCTATTTGTTTTGCCCAGGATATGTTTGTGGTTGGGAAGAGCAAAAAGTTTCCCGTGGGTGGTTACTTCGGTTTTTCTTTCTCTCACACACAAAACACCTTTTGCACATATGAAAGGTTTGCATAAAGCTACGTGGAACGCGGCTCTTCGTGCTGCAACCAGGGAATCCCCTTTTGTGTCCAGCTCGATGGAAAAGAACACTTAATCGGTGTGTAAAGTGTCAAAACCAGTCTGCAGCTGCTCGCTGATTGAGACAACATTACACAGTGATAAAAGTTGCTGCGTGGCCTCGGCAGAGGACGTGAGGGTTCCAAGTTGATTCCTGTTGCCATAACATACTTGTAACATGGTGTTTTTTTATATTCAGTCGGGCAGGCTTTCTTTAAGCTGCTCCAGCTGTGTTGTGCCTTGTTAATATGTGGTTAAAGAGATGTGAAAGGCGAAGCCCGAATTGATCAGAATAAAAAATCTCACTGTATCCCAGATTTCTGGAGTTGTTTTCCTAACCTGTTTGACTCTTTTTGGGGGGCTTGACACACAGTCATTCATTCTTTGGACCTTTTGTGGAGTTTTTTTTATTTTTAAAAACAGTCATATCGCGATCACATTCTCACCCTCAAGGCCGATATACTCCTGCAGCGTCACAGAGTAGAAGAAGACACTAACTGCCCCCCCCCCCTCCTCCCCACAGGCCTACAGTGAGGGCAGAAAGCTTTGTCTTGTGTTAGCATCTCATGTCACCCACAAGGCTTGGCTGAACATAAAGGCTATAGATATCATCAAGCCATGCTCCCCCTCGGGCTGTTGTTGTACAGTTTGCCTTTTTCATGGATTGGTTGTGTGTATGGCGGTCTGTTACGAGCAGCCACACAATAAACAGGGTTGAGTGACTCATCTGCTCTCAGTGTTATCGTAGCTCAAATGAAGGTGTCGGCTCACTTTACAAAATACCCATCGACATCCTTGTTTTTTTGTTTTTTTGTGGACCATAAGAAATAACAGTCGTCTTATATGTGTATTTATTCGTCTGCATCCTGAATTAGGTTTGTTTATCCCATTATACAGACCCTATTCTCACCATAAAAATGGCACCTTGGTCCAGCTTCTTCTCTCTTCATAGCAGCCACGTGGGGGGGGGGGTTACACACTTCTAGCTTGCAGTTACCATTACAAAACAGAAAGAGAAAACTGGGTTTTCAGTTAATAGCACAACACGGCTTTACCTAAACAGTTTGGTCACTTCCTAAATAAGGCACTTGGAGCCTATGTTTAAAAGGTTGCCATGTTTTGATTTCACAACCAAACCTTCACTAAGTCAAGCACTGTGGGCTCACTTTGAACTTTTCATCTCTATACCCATCTCTCTACATCTTATCTGGTCTATTTGCACTCCGTCAAGCACTAGGCTTACTCAGCATAAGTGCAAAGGAGTAAAGAGAAAAACATCAATTGAAAGTGGGAATACTATACACAACACTTTTGCTTCTCTCTTTGAGCACTGGTGTCTCAGTGTGTGTTCCTGTGTGTGAAGCCCTCAATCAGTCGCCTTGATAGTATAACTGAGCAAAACACGGCTGAAGTTGCTCTCACATTATGTTGAACAACCCCATTTCCTTTTGAAGCGTACCCCATATCTGATGCACAGCTGATTTTCGCACACGGGTGTACTCATGAGTCATCCGTATCCACTTTCATTTCATGGGGGAACAGCGTGTACTCAAAACAGCATGTCCAAGTTTTATAGAGGCGAGCGCTGTGTTATATATGTGTTTATACCACATTCTGAGCTAAATTGCTATATCTGCAGGATCTTCCTGATACTAAATATGAGCACTGAAGAAACTGGTGTTGCAATTTCTACACTGAAAAATTGGTTTCCTCTATATTTGGAGTGTTAACACAATAGCTTCGGGCTTAAGCTACTTCTTCTCTCTGCTTGCAACTTTAAAATGCACCCTTGTGTTTTTTGTTATGTACTTTTATGAGAAAATGATCAGAAAACAGTCTGAAAAGGCTACTTTTTTTTCTTTGTTTAATACAAAAGCTCTTATTGATATAAGATTGATGTGCATGTGCTCAGGATGACCTGGTGTAGCATATGGACATGGTCCTTTAGCATGTAGCACTTATCCATATAATTTATAATTACAGTAGTCCATACCAGCTCAAAACCCAAGCCTCTGTATTTGTTGACAATTTTTTTCCTGTGAAGTGTGTCTTTCAATGTGGTAACAGCTGTCTCGACCAAAATTCTCGTCTGTTTCCCGTGTCCTGACCCATAGGCTGCCCCCATCCCCTCTTGAGGGCTGTGCAGCATCACTCTGTGCAGGCTTTGGGACCAAACCCATCTCTGCACTCGTATTGATATTGCATTGACCTGACGGACGTGCCGCCAGGCCCCAGATTACCTCACTCCGTAACACTAGATGCATTGTGCTGAATTTTGCATGGTCACATTGACCTGGTTACCCTTTCATTATTTATGGCCGGGCTAGGAAAGCAGCAAAATGAATACGCACATGCATGCATATCTAAAGGGCCGAGGGATAGGGAGATTTAAAAGAGCACCAGGTAAGAGAGACAGCGCGGTCGATGCTATTGGAAACATAAGAACCATTCGACTAACACGCGTGTGTGCTCACGCCACTGTGTGTGCGTGTGTGAACTCAATCAGTCCTTGGGCAAGGAAGGGTGCCGGGCTAACTCGGCACAGGAGACATAACACCCCGACCATTAGTGGACCGGCTCACATAACCCGAGCGCTAGCAGCTGACAGACATGCGTAAACACATGGCCCCGCTTCCCCGCGTACTCAGCGCCTCGCTCCTCAGTCACCCCGAGGCCTCCCCTTTCCGTCGCTACACTTGGGCGGCTCACAAATATTTGCCATGGCCCTCTGCAAGCTCTCAGAAGGCAGGATTAATGGCGGTGTGTGCCGCACACCCAGGGCCAGACAAAGAGTCCCCATCTGGAGCTTCAACCCGTGACTGGGGGAACAGAGGCGGCACACAGAGCCGGGTCTGGGCGGCCCCGGGGAGGGGGATATATGGGCTCCACTTCATAAATGAACACGACTCCCAGGCCGCCCCGCGGATGAATGAAGGAGGCGTCCGTGTCTTTTGATGTGATTGGGAGGGGAAAGGGTCCTGCATGCGGGCCGGGGCCCGGTGCCACACCAAATGGATTACATTTCCCCCCTACTACCAGCTGATTAAACAGACATATCTGCATCCAGCACCGGGCCCTGTGCCAGACAAAGGCTGCTGTCAGTGGGGAGACGGGTAACGCTGGCCCATGTCTTGAGCAGCTTTCCCACAATTCAGGTAGAAAGTAAATATGGCTGTTCACCACTTTGTGGCTTTGACCTGTATTTAATTAGACTATTTTTGACCTATTCACATACAAAACCAATGTCGAATAATGTTGAACACATTATAACGTACATCTACCAATATATTTTTAAATACATTACATTACGTGCAAACTTTTTAAATGAACAACCAAACTAATCACAAAGCTTTCTTTCTGTGGTTAAAAACAGGAATTCCCAGGACTACAAGTTAGTCCCTTAAGTCCTTGAAATGTTTTGTCTATTTTTGTAGTCCTAATACTACAAGAGGAAGTTTCAAGGATGGAACTCCTGAGAAGAAACTTACCGTTAGCAGTTGCCACAGTTTGGTGCCAGTTGTTGGAAGAAACAATAATGCAAGACATCTGGGAGCAGATGTGGCTCCAGAGTTCATGGTCATCCATCCATCAGAGGGTTGCTGATTTGATCCCACACCCTCGGGGTGTGTAGAGGAGGTTTTGTGTCAGACGAAAGTGGCGGATTTCTGTGTGAATGTTTACATTCTCACAGTGATGGATGTTGAACCTAGCCACGGCTAAAACAGCATCTTATGTAACGAAAGCGTTAAAGGACAAAACCTTCAAGCTAACCCTAAAGTCTGTATTTGTCACCATGGTGCAAAAAGGCAAAATATTTGTCTGCAAAAACTTTTAGTGTGTCTTTTGAATAATGCTTTGTGGGGAGGGGATAATGAGTGTGTTAAAAGCTCCCAGTTGGGCCTTATTTCTTATTTGTAGAATTGATCTAGTTTGCACTACATAGAAATTAAGTCGTGGCTAACAAGACACAAGTTGTTTGTGTTCATCATCTGATATCTTACATCATACAGTACAGAGTTTTTTCTTCCCATGGTAAGTTATGCTGACACTTCTGAGGAACCAGCTCTATTAAGGATTAAAAACCACATTCGGAGCGTTCACCCGGCAATAATTATGCAGTGAAAATGAGTTTTTCTCTGCACTCCTCACTGTTCTTCTGTTCCAGCCTGTAACTCGGTCCCAGCGCCTTGTTAAAACAACTGCGAAATAAGTTTATTGCTGTTATTTTTAGAGTCTGTATTTTTGGAATTAAGTGTTCTCATGAGATTCCCCAGTTGGTCTGTTCGAGTTGCCTGCAGATATAATAGTAAAGCTGGAGCACAGTGTGACAGCTGGTGATGAAGATGGGAAACATGCACTACCCCTAGCAGGGCTTCTGGCAAGAAGCAGCACAGATACCTTTAACAAGAAAGATAGCTCAGCAAAGTCAGCAAAATAATTTATGGAAAACCCCAAAGTTATTAATTACTGTGCACTGGGAAAATATAAACCCATGTAATGCCAAAACCTTAACAAATGAGTCTGTGCTGTTGCTTTGCTTGGACTCGGTTCAGTTTTTGCTGTTTTAGACTTTATTTAGCCATCATATCGCTCTCTCTTCCAGGTTTATCCTGTCAGTGTTGTTTAATAACGTGGCCGATATCACCAAATTGCTTTTTTCGTATTGTGTACTAACCTTCTGTGTGGCACTTTGTTTATTCCTCCTTGTCTTTCGCTTCTTTTCCCTGCAGGCCAACTGATGAGAGGCACCCGACGGTAAAAGCCGATGGCACTGTGGACAACCTGGCAGAGGCTGTGGACCTGATCCTCAGCCAGAGGAGGCCCTGAACACAACAGTGGACCCTCAGCACTCTCACCACTCTCAGCGATGCAGGCTGTGTGTCACCCAGTTGTCAAAAGCTTGTAAAAGCGCTGTTTCTGATGGAAAAAGGTGCTCTACGTTCAACAAAAAAATGTCATAACAGTGTAAGGATTAACAATGCTATCCATATACTCTATATCCTGTGTAAACTATCACAACTCACCATGCTGTCAAACACAGGAAAAGACTCAGCCATCTGCTGCTCTTCTAACTCCACTAAATGTTCAACAACTACTGTTCGTCTCCCAGAGAGGCAGTTGTGAATTCTTTAGAGCTGCACCGTGCATTAGTTGATACATGATTGGCATAGATAAGATACCTCAAACTGACAGGAATGTGCCTGTAACCAGCTGCCGATTGACAGTTAGATGGGGAAAGTTAAAGCTGTGTGTGTTCGGATTGTGCTAGTGTTACACCGGCGGATTCTCTGACAAACTGCAGTTTGGAGTCAGGCATGGATGTAGTTGTGCTGTACCTCTGCATGTATTCATACTGACTGTTAGCAGGCTGCTACCTTAAAACTGTGGTACAGATTAGTCGTTAACAAACAACACATACTTGAGTTTTTTTTGTTGTTTTTTTTAAAAATAAAGTTATTTTAGCACTGTGGTGTATGGGAAGATGTTCTTTTTTCTGAACTTGTCTTTGTCATTGTTTGTTTATCCAAGTTGAGCCTTGAATCCATTATGAATTTGCAGCTTTTGTTTTCCTATAATAGATCTCTGGAAATGGGAAGTCAGCCGGTCTGAGGGATGATAAATGTAGAACAGAGCTAAATGTGATGAACGAAGTTGGCACTCGTGCTCGTGTTTCCCCTTCTGTATACAAAAATGAAGGGGATTCTCCACGCTCAGAGCAAAGAATGAAAAATCTACATCTTATCTTTGTTTACTGGATTTAAGTCATCTTATCTGGGGATTGACCATCGTTATCTAGTCAAAGGCTACAGTGGTTGGCCATCAAACTTGATCTTTATATTGAGTTTGGATGAAATGATGAGGGAGAAAAATTGGTTATTGTGCTTCAGTCTGCCAGCTGGATCGTTGAAGCCTTTGGAAGTGGGGCGTAAAACAAATGATTCTCAATTGCTGCCCCAAGGTTTCAGCGTACCAAATACATTCAACGAGAACAAAAGCCTCTGCCAAGTGATTAAATTGAGGTCTTTCTGGTTCATTTCACCATTAGCTGACACACAACTCCGAATGTTATTGGGCAATTAGAGGTAATGAAATGCTTCATAGTATTATGAAACACTGTCTAAGTTGGTTGCACCACTCCTATTTCTGATTCGGAAATACACATTAATGTACACGGCAAAGTACTAGCAGCTGGTTCTCAGTTTTCTAACAGCCTACACATTGTTTGACTCTGTGTTGTGTCCATTATTTTACTGCCTGTTGGCAAAGTATGGAGCTGTTAAACATGTATTTGAGTGCTCTCAAATGAATACACTTGGCTTTGGCTGAGCTTTTTCCCCCCAGTTTGTGAAAAGGCAGTATCTGTGGGATTGAAGAAACATTTTTTCGAAACACCTCTTCTTGGCAACTTCATTGTAATTTTCAAACGCACTCATGACCCAAAGCCGGCCGGCTTTTAACCACGCCCGTCAGGCTTGCCTGAGGTCATCTCCCGATCTCACAAAAGTTACAAATTAGCAACATTTCACCAGTGCAGGCTGCCATAATTAGTGAAAATGTATTTTTCTATTGGAGCACATTGATTTTTTTTTCAGTGTCACTACAGGCTTTGGCGCAATATTATCTTTCAGATAATTGATGACCCCATTTTCAAGAGGCATGTCTGAACATGTATGAACTCACTGCCACGAAACATATTGACAGACTGTCAAATCCTTGAGCAACTCAAGCTGTTGTTAAAGGTGAGTCACACAAGTGTGTCACCTCTGTGCTTTTCTGGCCTAATTGCTTTGTTCTATTGTATGATTAACTGGAGTTAACCTCATTTTCAGTGCACAAAAAAAGCACTCTATTAGAGTTCAGGCTAGTTTTCATTATAACCAAACATACAAAATATCTCAGCTCCAGGTTCAGTTGCATACTTAGACTTTCTTCTTTCTGTGTTTAAACTCATACAAGGTTTAATATTCAACAAATGAACAGACCAAAAAAGGAAAACACATCTGCAAAAATCACGTTCACACACTGAGACTCTGGCATTTAATCCCCTTCTCCAGATGTTTTAAAGATGTTGAAATGAAAAAAATGTGAAAATGTGAACTAATTTTCCTGCCTTTTACTTGCAAATGTTCTTTCTGATATTTCCACTTTATTCACACACATAGGTTAGTTAAAAATGTGCTGGATACCTTCTATAGTCAGACGTAAACATGATTATGACCGGCCACAAGAGCCTCTCCACCCTACTTTCCCTGCTCTCCTGCAACCATTAAGCTGAGGTCATAGTTTTAGGTCTGGTTTACGACCAAAAAGAAAGCTTTGCTCTATTCTAAAAATGTAGCCAGTGCTGAGTGCGAACATTTGTCTGGAATAAATCATCAGCACCAAGTTTCTGTGTATCACCAGTTGTCGAGAGAAAATTATTAATGTTTTAAATGAAATTGCGACGATGGCCCGTTTCTTCATTTTGTTGAATGATTATGAAATTAAATGGAGAGCAAGGTTAAATTATTTTTAGAAATGAGGCCCCTGAGATCATATCGTGCAAACGTGTTTGCAGTGTTGTCTGCACTCTGCTCCAGGGAGCCAACACTCACACACGTTTGTATGTCAACTGTTTGAGTTGGGCTCTTTTTTATTTTTCACAGCACACACACACTGCTGCGCTTGTAACACACCTGCATTTACCCACCTTAACAACTGCCAGCTGTGTGCTACCTTGAACTTTCGTCTCCTCTCGTTCGGGTCTTCCTGTTTGACAGGAAACGGCGGGTCGGCTGACCAGACAGCGGCTGCACACCTGCAGCCCTCGCTGCACCTTTATCCATGGAAACATGGGACTTGTTTTCACAGCAGCCAGTTATTCGTCCCCTCCCTTCTGTGTGTGTGGAGAGTCGGTCCGTGTGTGGAGGCTTTCTCGCTCGCCAAGCCACATGGTTTCCCCACATTTCATCACTTTCCTTCCCTCGTGGGCCACCGTGCCAACGGCTCTCTGTGGTGTGGGAAGGCTTCAAAAGTTCAGAACTCGTCAGATTTGGAGTCAGAGTTTTTGAATTTCCTCTGTCTCTCTCCTTGCTTCCCCAAACCCCCCCCCCTCCCTCCCTCCCTCCCTCCCCTCCCTGCCTCCCTCCCTCCCTCCCAACATCTATAAGCAATCTGAGAAGCGTCTCAGTTCAAACACAGAGCAGTCTGTACTCTGCTAATGTGACCGCAGTCGTCATAGCCCCCTCCAGGGACATGACCCCTTCTCAACTGCCCACTGAGGTTTGGCTCTGCAGACACAAAGCATGTTCCCATGATGCCATTACAGAGCGTGTGCGTATGCATCATCCCGGCTAAATGGTGGTCGTATGTCACCATGTAGTGTAAACGAACTGTCTTGGTGTCCAAAAGGTCTGAAGGCTTACAGCTGACCTCAGTTTTAAAACAGTCTTGTCTGCTGGGACTTCTTTTTCTTATGTTCCTCAGATGCAACACTGACCAAACCAATTAATTTAAAAGATGGAAAAAAAGAGAAAAACTTGACAACTTTCGCTACTCAAGAAAAAAAAAACATGGCTCGGAGGTTTGAATTGTCAGAAATAAGATTGGGCTTCCTGGTTTTTTTTTTTAAAAGGAAATAAATTTCCCCAGCCATACTGGAAATGTTTTGATGCTTGTTGGTAGTGCTTAATTACCTTTAACAAAGACCACATTTGAGCTGCCAAACCAGGGTGTGCGCTGAATATGAACAACTACTGCGTGGTGGGATTTTCCAGCTCCAGTTTCTTTTTTTGTTTTTGTTCGCATTTGGAGCAAACCCAATTTTAGTAACCTAATCATCAAAGGCAGACACTTTAGATACACCTGTTAGAGAGCTGTGAGACATCCGTGGCCAAACAGCTCAAACATGTGGCATAATGCGAGTCATTGTGAGAGCAGACCGTGCATAACCTCCCGTGACAGTTCAAAAGTGACCACCACCCCGTTGTGTCAGCGCATGTGTGGGGGCTGTGAGAGTGTAATGCTCAACGCTGGCATGGCGCACCCCTCCTGCTGTATGCCTATCTCCTCTCAGAACACAGGCTCCCTTTCTCTTCTGGCACTTTGCTGATTAAAGGCCGGGGGGCCCACAGTGTGTCGGTCTCCTGCACAGCACTTTTAACAAGGCCAGTGTTTACCAATTTCCTTCGTGACTCAGTGCACGCACAGGTCTTATTCGGTGAGTGGCTTGCACATACCGCGGCCGCCTGATGGTGTGAATTCAACCTCAGTGTGGGAGTGTAAAGATTCTCATGCGACAGCACGATAATCCATTACAAGAGTGTGTATAGTGGCCTTGAGGGCAACGTCAGTCCCCGCAGATCTGCTTGCATGGTATTTGAGCCTGGAGAACGGCATGAGAAGCAATCTTCAAATTACTCGGCCGCTCTTTAGCGGCTGACTTTCAGTTGCATCTTACACTTTCAAAGAATGTCAAGCTTCGCCGAGTGTGAACATGCGGAGGGGGCACACGGTGAATCAGAAAAAGCTGACGAGGGTGAAAAACACTTGAGGTTTGCACAGGCACCGGAGCATTCTTTCTTTTTTTTGGGGGGGGGGGGGGGGGGGGGGGAGCAGACAAACGGAGCGGCAGCAGCAACAGCCCTGACACATGGCCCACATTCACAGCCGCCTCCCACGTCACACTGCTCCTGAGAGAAAAAGCCCCTTTTGTTTCTCAAAGCAGGGAGGGAGGTCTCTGGGGTGAACCGTCGCTCCGCTCAACTCCACCACCCGCAAAAAAAAGAAAGAAAAAAACATAAAGAAAAAGCACCGGACTTCCCATCCCGGCCCTGTGTCCTCCCCTCGCTTCAGCACACAAACATAGGTCCATCAGTACCACTACTACTGCTGCCATGAGCTTATTCCACCGTCCAAAATAGGTCAGGCCACCCTGTTGCATTAAGGACATCACCTACAATTTCACTTTTTTTTTTTTTAAACAAAAATTGTCTCAATTTAATGTAAAAAGTTCTTTTTAAAAAAGGGAAAATATCATGAAAATATCAAAATAATCTTCAAAGTCTAAGTTTGGACATTTTTTATCCTTCAACCACTTTGCACAAAAATTCTTTCATTGTTTAAAATATTTTTTTTAATGTGGTTAGACAGCATGTCAAACCTTGTGCCATTCACGGGAATTTCGGCCAGCTGCAGAATTTCTTCACTCCCTTTCCCTCATCTTTTATTAGTCTTACTAAGTGATGCAGCTGCATTGAAAATCTGCTTTGCTCTGCTTTATGGCACGTGACATAAACCAGGGCTGGCACCCCTGATTTCATCAGAGGACATGAATAATGTCATCACAAGGAGCACCTTTAAAAACTGCATTTATTTGTATAGAAATTATGCACATGTTTTACATAACTTTGTTACAAATTGTAAAAAGAAAGACTATTAACGCTATTAGCATCTCAAAGCTTCTTTCAGACATTCAGGAGCACTGATCTCTGAGTTACGCCTGAATTGCTGAGTGAAAGTTAAGCTCTTCAGTACACTTTATAGAAGTTGTGTGCGTGCATCTTGTTGCTCAGTAAGAGTGAACAGGGATTTACTAACAGTAGCTTTAGAAGTGGTGTCCATTTCCCTCCATCATGTACCTATGTGCTAGTGAAGAACGTCAGAGAAAGAGACTTTTTTCTAGTTTAGAGAATTTATACAAGCCCGCTGTGAATTCTCTCCAAACAAAGCACAATTAGGCTAATCAGGGTTAAAAGAAATGTTATAGAACCCTCCCAGCTCTGACTTAACAATAACAAAGAATATCTTAGAACCTAAGGTGTATGTCCACTCAGATCTGTCCTCCCTGACTTCCTTTTTCTCCTGAGACCCAGTAGAGAAACCAAACAATGTGTGGGGGAGTCACTTCCGACAACACAGTCCCCAAACATGTGCATTTAGCACACAAAGCTTCTTTTCAGTATCTCCTCCCAAAAAAACAAAAAAAAACTTAAGACGCTGCATTAGCGTCCAGCTCACTTTGTCCTTAAGACTACCGGTGCTGTTTGCTGTACCACCTGGTGATAAAACCCCGAGTCCTCTGAATGAGCCCCCCCCCTCGCCAAGGAGGAAAACACCTCAGATCAGTTTCTCTCAATTTGCTCAATGTCGAGCTCACCTCCGAGCTGATACACGTCCCTCCTCATGCTACACAGCCCCACCCACAGAGGCTCGCCGTCCTTCCCGCCGGTCAGCGGCGGGGTCAGATCCCCTGCGTAGTTCCACTCTGCCTCCTCCGCGGCGGCGGCGGAGGACGCCTGCCTGGGGAGATCGGCCTCGCTGGGCCGGGGCTGGACGTCCTCTAAACTGTGTTGCCTGGCAGCCGAGTGGTCAGTGCCGATGGGGGTGGTCGCCCTGAGAGTGCTGCGGTCCTGGCTCGACTCGCCCACGTCCTCCCCTGTGATCCCAGGGCAACTGAGGCTGTGGAAATTCCGAAGTTTCTGTGAAGACAACAGATTGTGTTTTTAGTTTTAAAAACATTATAAAGTTATTTCTACTTTTTTTTTTTTATTAAATTTTTTTAATAAAGCTTAGACAGTCATTGTTAAGTATCAAATTCTCAATGGTGACAGCATGTTTATATTAAACCTTTCCTTGAGCATGCACCGTTACCAAAATCTTAACTTAAAGACAGTAATCATACAGTAAGTGGGGGGCTGCTGAGGTCAAATGGACACTGGGCATGACCACCAAAACCTAAAACTGCAACAGGATTTGAGGGCGCGTGAACTGAGCTGCATTCATGCTGCAGGAAGAGTGATGCTTCGAGACTCTGCGGTCCAATGGGAACCCTGGCAGCAAGTGGCCAGCAACCCAGAGGGCACGCGTCACTCATGTTGGCCTTTTGACTCTGCCGGCCTTTCTGTGGCCCTCAACAATGCACACATACATCTGGGAAATCCAGAAACTTCTTGGGGCGAACGCACATGTGGCACCACTGCTGCGGGCGATTCCTCTCCTGACAGCTGGGCGAGCTGGAATGAGGAGCTTTACGAGCGAGGCTTATCCAATCTGTGCGGCTAATGTAGAGAAGGCAGGACAGCTGCCTCATGCCTCACCGATCGGGGCAGGAGGGACACCAGAGAATAGGACCTCTGTGAAGCCTCCCGTCATTTGGGAGCTTATGTAATGCTTAACAGGCATGGGACTGTTAGAGATGCAGCTCACAGCCAAGTTTGAGAACTGTGTCTGCAGCTAATCAATAGATTAAAGTGGATTTTACAAGACTGTAGAAAATAGAACTGCTTAAAGTACATCTCAAGTTTCACAAGTTTCTCAAGATCAGAGGCGCCCAACAGCACTTCTGGCTTCTTTATAATCAGGAGGTGCAGAGGAGTTAGGAAATCCTAACCCCACAGATGATGAGCCAACAGATGCCGTTTCTGCCTGATAGATTTATAACAACAATTAGTAGCTAGTCAAATGCCAGCTCTGTTTAAAAGACCCCCCCCAAGAAGGACACAAGGGTGAGCTGCAGCAACCGGCCAATCATGTTCGAAAGAGAAAGAAGAAAAACTTTTCATTTTGAAGCGCAGAGGTTGAGGCTGGTGTTGTATGTGCACCCATCTGTTTCACTTCTGCAATTACGCATTTTACTACAACAGCGTTCAAGGATTATAACTGTTTCTTTTTTTTAAAGAAAACATGCCGAAGAAATTTGAGAAATTTGAGAACAATGTCTTCAAATGACTGAGGTTTAACTGGGCTAGTGTTTGCTTTATGGTTGTTGGTTGTCTTCCTTCAACAAACACCCGTGAGAGCCAAAATTTATGTGGCTGTAAATGTTACTGTTTCGGCTGGTCGGGCATCTCTTGACTTTTGTCACCTGGCGTGCAATGCACACGGTGTGCTTTTGCAAAAACAGGAAGAGCTGGAGGGAAGAATACACAACCAGGTCAGCCTCTGCAGATATCTGTGCAACCCACCGACAGCCGAGAGGACGCGACTACTACACACACCTACGAGACACAGAGACTAAACGGTCGCTTTCTATTGATTCTTTGTTGCCTCCGGAGAGATTTTAGGTTCAATTGTAAACCAGAAGTGTGACAACAGAGACCAAAGTGGCTGAGTCAGGACTACGTGCTGGTGAAACTGTGAAGTTGGGATCCAAGTCTCTCTAAACAGCAGTGAGAAAAAGTCTTTGCACTGGGCAGCCGGGGATCAAAGGGAGCCCCGCTGTTTTTCTTGGCTCGGTCAAGCGGGGACATTTGTCAGCGGCCTGTAAGTGTCAGATTGCCGCCTTCGGCGTTAGCACTTCGGCCTCTGCGGGCAGACTTTTGTCCCCCCTCCACCGGACCGGACCGATAAGGCCGTAAGCAGTGTGGACAGCGGGGGAGCGGTGGCTTCCATATCAACAAAACAACGTACAGCCAGAAGGAGCTGGCTCGCAGGGAGAGAGAGAGATTTATGGGCCGAGGAAACTCTCTCTCAGAGCGCGTCCCAACACAGTCCAACCCAGCATTACTGCGACCAGGCAGAAGAACCCCCTCAGCCACGATGACCTTGAATCTCCATCCATAAAAATCTGATCAATAGCTCACGAGGCCCGGTTGTGGCGGCGATCCACCCTACTGAGCTGAATTTACAGAAATCAATATCTCTTTATCCAACACACACACACACGGCCCCGCCTTCCTTTCAGGCACAGTCTAGAAGCGCTGCTACAGCTGCTCCACTTCCTGACACACACACAGCGAGCCGCGTACGGGATCGCCGTTTCTCCCGAGTAAATTAAACCAACGCAGGCGAGTGGAAGAGAGGACGCTTTCATCTCAGCATCATGACAGAGCAAAAAGCGGATTTCATGTTATAAAGCGACCCTACTAACACAATTAGTCTGTTGCTAATTAGTAGACTTCCGAAAAAGTCAGTAAATAAAGAGTAAACACAGGCTCTATTCTTTCTACCTCTGCTGACAGCCAATGTCCTTCCTCAAAGAAAAACACAGAACAATACATGAGCGGCAGGAAAGGCCCGCCGCTAACACGCAGAGCTCCCTGACACCGCTCTGTGAAAACATTGTTGGTTGCCTGGCCTGAGGCCGTTTTCTCCACGCTGACCTCGTCTCCGTTTGAAGCCCGCGTGGCGTCCGCTTGTCCTGTCACAGCAGCGCGTCTGTTGAGACGCGGCTGACCCCTGGGCGACTTCCTCGGAGGGGCCGAGGCCAGCTCTGTGTTTATGCCCTACTACTATACGTGTGCCTGAGTGATGCACACGTTAAACCGGCCGTCTGCCCGAAACACGGTCAACCTCACCTAATTTATTGTTTGACACACTGACCGTCCTGACAATCGCTTTCATTACACAACCTTTCCCCAAACGAGGCATCAAAAGAGAACGTGCTTTTCTGCGTTTTCTGGTGTGCAAATACACACCCACGTAATGGAATGTGGCCCTGAGCGGAACGAACGATTGCTTCTAACGACAATGCCTGCAGAAAGCCTCTGAGGTGTGCTGGGGGAGAATGGACACAATGCGGTGACCTTTGCTGGAAGTGTTTGTTTTGCACAACATCAGAGGCGAAAATTGCCCCAACAAGCAAATGTTACAGAGACTGATGGACCTAGCAGAGCCCCCAGCTGTAATGGCCATTTCCTGGACAGTCGTCATCTGAAGCCCAGCAGGCGGCCGTGGTGAGTTCAACCAGGAGATGTTTTAGGCTGTGGCAAAACAACAGGACGAATGGAGTGCTTTTAAATGCACTAATGAGGGGCCGCTTTTCCACCATTGAATGAATGACACTGGGAAATATGAGCATTCAGATTTGAAATTAATTTAAAACTAATGAAAAGAGGCGTTTCTGATGTAATGTGTTATTACAAAACGGCACGTTGCAGAACACCAACCTGGGTCATCTTTGCCAGATCCAGTGAAGGCCTCTGTTTTTGGGAGTCGGCTGGCCTCCTTCGCTTCACGCCGATCTTCTTGTCGTTGAGGACGCAGGGCTGAGAGCGGCACCGGGCCAGACCGCCCTGCCCGCCGCGGCGCTCCAGTTCCGGGGTGGAGTCCGGCGAGCTGGGCGGCGAGGGCGCCGGAGGCTCGGCGAGGCAGATTTGTTCGTGAGAGAGGTAGAGGGGCTGGGCCGCCGGCTCGCCGGGCAGGGGCATGGAGGAGGCGGAGGTGAGGCCCGCGAAGGCTGAGGGCCACGGCGGGCGCTGGGCGGAGCCGGGCGGCTCCGGGGGGTCGGAGCGGGCCGGCAGGCTGAAGCTGGAGCTGCGCTGCATGGCCGGGAAGCCCAGCTGCCCGTTCCCGCCGCCGCCGCGCTGGACGCTGCCCCCGCTGAGGCACCTCCTCTTCTCCACCGCCGTCCACACGCGGGAGCCCTGCGGGCGCCAGGTGGAGCGGCAGCTGCTGAGCTCGTCCGAGCAGGACAGAGAGCGACACTGTCGCTTGCTGGGGGGGGCCTTGGAGTGGGAGGCGGCGGCGGCGGCCTCGGTCAGGCTGAGGTCCTGCAACAGGCTGCTGATTGTGCTGGAAGTGGAGCCCACGTCCCAGTCCCAGTGGGCAGAACCTTTGTGGACCTCAGGCAGGACGTCCCACAGGCTCTCCAGGCTGGTCCCGACCGGGCTCTGCTGGATGGCACAGCTGTGACCCACCTCGTGCCATCTTCTGGTCTCTGTAACAACGAGGCCAGAACTTTAATTTTCTTAAAGAGAGCTACATTTCTCTCCAGCAAGTCAAATTTACACAACGATTTCCTGCAAGATAAAATTGAATTGCAACTTTTTAAGAGGGCAAATCTCTCCCAGAGGAACGGTAAACACCACAAGAATGGTTTTTGGCCTGAGGCTCTGAACTCTAACTGGACACAAGGAGAACATCAACATGGACGCCATCCATGAGACTGCTCCAGCATGGGTTAGTGCACTGGTCCCCCGGATGTGAGGCTACTCACTGCTTCCTGTAAATGGCACTAAAAATAAATCCTGTCCAGTTTGTATGCACAGCTGACTGGAAAACCAAGAAAGCTCGATATCCAACTGGCTCAGTGCACTAAAGAAAATATCAACAACCATGATCCACTCTGAGATAAAAGTTAATCATAGTTAAAATTGTTCAAGTTGTGCATCCAACCAGCAGCTAACTGCTAACTGCTAACCCCCCTGGTTTTTTGGAACAACAACTCTCCGGTGTCTGAAAGCTTTGGTAACTGAGCTGACCGGTTGACTCTGAGTCAGTACCTACACATCGAGGCAACTTCCCACTCCTGGTATGCAGAAGGTCTATTCTTCTCTAGAGATAAAATCCCCAGAATACCATCTACGATACACAAAACAAAGAACAAAAGGCCTGCTGGTACTGTTGTGTTCTCCGACTCTGCCTTCATTTTACACTTCCTGTGCCAAGTTACTGCGAGGGATGGGTACATTTAATCCTATGATGACGAGAAGGTAAAATACCAAGACGCTCACAGCAAGTAGAGGATAGACGCCCTTGAAATCGCAACCAGACTGGAGACGGCATGTCCACAGCCTTTAGGTGTGTAGGACTGCCATGAGATTCCCACTCATGATAAACTCCTAACATGCACCCACTTGAATACATTTAAGGCAAAACCACCTGTCAGGCGTGTTTTACATAAGTCTATGTAGCCTCAAAACGAACGGAGCAGCAACGGCTTGAAGCTATTCTGAAAATAATTCTGCTCGGTAATTTCACATTACAGCAGCCTCTTCCAAAGGGGGTCAAAACGGAACGATACTCAGAACCATTCGGACTATAATTATGTTATGTTTTAGATGGGCCGCTAGGACTGCATATCCACGGTTTGATGCATTTGTGACAATCTTGGTAATGCTCGATGCCAAATGCTTACCCATGAGTCCAAAAGAGAAAAGTGCCGCCCCCTGGCTCATGGTCTGTGCCTGTGGTGACACAGAGGAAGATCCACAGTAAGTTGGTCAAAATGCCACGGAAAGAAAATCAATGCAAGTCTGTGGTGGTAACAGTTGACAAATCTCCAAATGAGGATAAAAATAACACAAGACGCTGTAAAGGAAGCCATCTTACAAGCTAAATTGGTGCTGATGCAGCTGTTTGAGGAAATTCTTTCATCAATGCTTCTGATTGAGCATCTGATATTGCACGAAAGGGCTAACTCCACATTAAAGAGTCCCATTAGTCACTCACTGCTGGCAGAGGGAAAGTTTAACACTAGGAAATCCAAAGATACGAGAATTTTTGTAAACGCAGCCAGATTGGTCAGCACAGTCAAAGTGGAAAATACTCTATTGTCATTCTGGGGGAAGTGAAATGAAAAGAGAAAAAAAAAACGCGACAATGTGAACTCTTGTGAATGTTGGGGGCTGCTCTGAAACAATTACCACAAATAACACAGAAATGTCCCGCATTCATGGCATTCATGATCGTAAACATCCTCTTTGTTCCACTGACATCACTTCCTGTGGGTCAATAAAGCACCACATGTTCAGAACGGCGGAGAGTAAACTATCAGCTCAGTTGACAAATTTGGGAAAAAATCAAGTGGAGTCTTAAATAACTGATCAGGTGGCCGCAATACTTTGGAGCAGCACCTTGTCCCCTCCCTTGTCAAGCACAGTTGAAGCCTCTTGTCGAGGCCGCATGAACATGAAATGACACATTTCACACACACACACAAAAAACCTGCTTACACTAGTGGGAAAAACCTCTCACCGGGCTCAAGTCTGTACGTGTGGACGTTACATCGTCGGCACCCTTCTTTTCCAGTGTTTTCTTGTAAATGATCACCATTGCAACGCACATCTGTGTCCCAAGTTGTTCCAATAATGGCAATCTGAGCTGCAGGCCATTCTGACAGATGTGGTGTGAGCGGGCCGGTTTCTCATAAGCTTAAGATGGACTCCGTCAACTCCTCCAGGAATGTTCTTCACTCCTCGGCCGGATCCTGAATGGACACACGAAGATGAGCTCAGGATTAGAATTCAGTACATTTCTGACATTCTGTCGACCATATAAGCAGATGACAGAGATCAGATCCCTTCCATGAAAGCTCAGCAATGCATCATCAAATGCAGAAGATTATCAGAAGTTCCCTAAATGGAACTGAAAACTTTACTTAAAACTGCTTGAGTGTGGAATACGGCCCCACCGATGACATAAAAAGCATCCTGATAAATCTGTGGGAGGCTGAATTTTCAGTTTATGGGCACATTAGCACAGGCACTGCAATGTCCTGAGCTAAATACTAATGTCAATCCTGTCTTGTTTTGCACACTTACCACTGGCAAATGATCATTACGGAACTAGTTTTGCGTTCTTAAATCAATCCAAAATTATCTGACACTGTTTCAATGTATCCTGATCGGTCTTATTTTACAATAGGTATCGATACCAAAAATCTATGAGAAGAAAAACATAATTGCATAGCTGGTTTCATCTTGAATTTTATCGCCTTGCTGCAGGATTTATGTTTTTATAATCTTAGAATGATACATTTAGATCTTTATCTAATTGGCACCGAACTGAACAGTCACAGTCCCAAGTCCCATTTGTTAGCACGCAAAGTATAACTACGAAGGGAATGCTACCAGTGTGAACACATTCATTAGAAAATGTTAAAATCAAAACAGAATTTGATGCATAAAAGGAAAAACCGTTTCTTCTAAGAAGTTTGAAAATATGAAATGTTGCCTTCCATAAAACTGTATTTTTTCTCCATGGAGCATCAATATTACTTAAAAATCTCATGGCTGCCTATAAAGTACAGATTAGAAGGTTGGGTAGCAGATTTGAAAAGCTTAACCACCACAGAAAATACAAACTCTGAGAGCACTCATGACTGCAAACTGCCCGTCGAGCCATTACGCCCGGCTTTAAGTGCTATGAATTCAAGCTGATCTTCCTTTATAGAGAAGGTCAGAACCCATCAGAGATTCCTTTCATGCCCGCAGATGAATATTTAATACCAAAAAAAAAAGTAGCTTTCACCCACAAACACCCAGATTCTGTTCCAAAGCCCTCAAATGAGCATCCACACGAACAGACTTCAGAAATGATTTCATATTAACGGAGCTCAACGGTTTCCACAGTTTCTTTTTTCAGTGAAGCTGAAAGAGGAAACGGCCCTAGCACTCACGGAGGACGTCACTGTGTCCATCTGCAAGTTAAAAGTGGAATCGTGTTTTTACTTCCACATTGCGTCCTCTGGTGTGCCTACAAAAGTGGAACTCTATAGCTGGTTTTGGTCTTGCCGGCTCATGCAGAAAGGAGTGTGAGTTTCCTCAAATGTGTCCCACTCTGGAGAACATAGCGGAATCGAGCAAAGTCAAAGTTGTGTAATTGACTCCTCGGGGGCTGGCTGGGAATAGCTGACCTTGCGGTTACCAAAAAAAGAAAAAAAGAAAAAGAAATCTTTAAATTTATGCCGCACCGCCGTTACAGTAAAACTGCTGATTAACCAGAGATTTTAAATCTATACATTCATCACAGGACTTTACGACCAATGGATCAGCGACACCCAGGGCCATGCGGGGCAGGGGAACAGAGCAACGGGGACGCAGGGCTGTCGCATGATGCCTGCAAGGTCGGGGGGGGGGGGGGGGGGGGG
>CAJRST010010001.1:4462363-4497689 GCA_907169785.1 Menidia menidia | reverse complement strand
GGGGGGGGGGGGGGGGGGGGGGCAGTTCAAATGGAAAGACAACTGCAGGCAGAGAAGATGGGAGGCAGAAAGAGACAAGTGAGACAAAAGGGCACTCTGTGCAGAAGATGAGACACCGTGGGAAACAAAAGAAGCGACCTCAGGAGTTGTGAGTGGAATGGTGTGTGCGTGTGTGTGTTTTCGGAGGGGGGGGGGGGGGCTGAATCACAAGACCCCGCGGGAACTGACATGCTGGAGGTAGTGTTTGCATTCAGCATATGATTTCCATTACCAACACTTAACACATCAAGAGGACGACTAAAGCACACGGGTGTTTTTTGGCACGGGTTTTCAAAGACACCAACTCGGAAGTGGGCTGCTTTAAATTGGACTCTGAGCAAGCAGAGAGGAGCAGAGCTTGAAGCTGGACTGAGTAGAGGCAGATTATAACGCTAGAGCCCGTCAACCAAAGAGATCTGTTAGATGACGCTGGATATTCTGAGGTGAAGGAAGCCATTCTTTATTTATTATGCTTAATGGCCTGTAGATGGATGCAAATGGCATCCATACAGAGGGGGAAAAAAATAATAACTCACTTTAAAGTGAAGTGCTTCTTCCTCTCCCTAGAACGATAGGAAAAGACTAACCGTCGCTAACATCCTTGATTGTCATGTTGGAAACATCGGTCATTAAACTGAGTCAAACAAACTTGCAACAACTCAATCATCCTTTAGATACTCTGGCTTTTTATCCCATAATTCTGAAGTGAGCTCTTTAAATGGGTGAGGTTTATAACATAATTATGAACTTTCCTCAGCTAAATGACAGCTTGAACACACAATTACATAAGCCTATTCTATCCCCGCAGCCTTGGAAAAAGCATTCAAACTTACGTCAGTGAATTAAGAGAAAAAAAAGAAAAACATGAGAAATGTTCATTTTCTTGTACAGACAAATCTGGAAAGTAAATGCAGAAGCCATACCTAGTTTAACGGATACACCCAACCCAATCACCTCCAGTTAAACGCGCTGCTGTGATCTAAGAAGCGTCTATAATTTACCAAATGACGTATCGGTTAGTATTTCTTCTCAAAGGGTGCCACTCCCCCCCCCACCCTCGATGCCAAAGCCTGAATCACCGCCAAAACGATGTCGCCATTATCAGGAATCAGAGGGAGCATTGCTTCTGCAGCCCGATAGCACTTTATCTGGTGGAAGACAGCAACCACCATGACAAGTGAGGAGTCTAATCTCCGAGAAGGGGAAGAACACTGCAGGACATTTCCCTCGGACGTGGCTTCCCATCACACGCGAGGCGGCTGCTGACTGACTGCGGCTGAGCCGGCGGCCCGCTTTAAAGACAACAATAACGCCGCCTTGGATGAGCTGATGAGACGCCGGGCTTCCTCTGTGGTCACCTAAAGCCTTTCAAACATCACCACTTTGGGTTGTCACAAAACACCAAGCGATCGCTCAGCAAAAAAACCAGCTCCGATAAGGCAAGAAGGGAAACCACAGGAGCCCGGGCCCAGCTTCTGCAGGGGCAGAATCTCGAATGTCAGTTCTCAAAAACCTGCACAGACCCAACTTTTTTTTTCCCCTACAAGATCAGGAACAGCAGAGCAACGGTATGAGTCATAAAGGGCTAAGAGAGCAGGGCTGAGGGCTCAGCCATTACAGCAGATAGACATAGAAACTGCCATCAGTGCTCCGAGAGTCACTTCCTAATTTGAGCGGCTTTCCCATACGTTGCTCAGACTGTAATCCCAGGGTAAGGCCTCCATTATATCGGGATTTGGCAGCTTTGTGTCTGACTGACAATTAGAGCTAATACTAATCCGTTTTATAGCACTTGGACAGCGGGTGGAAACAACACCATTTGATCTGATTACTTTAATATAAACAGGCTACCAAATTAAGCCCTAAATGAACTACTTGTAAGACAATGGCCTTTTTTTTTCTTCTTAAATTCTCAGACACTACAAAAACGTAATTCTAGGCTAACAGAGACAAAACTAAACGGACAACAGATCAGGTGTAAAGCTGAATTGTTAGACATCCTACGTTCCAGTGTCCTGCCCACACAGTCCCAGGATCGAGACACTCTCAGTAATAAAAGCATCTGCTGAGCATCTGAGATGGCCACACCGAAAACCAGGATCTTTGTGGTCAGCGTAGGATTGTTGTTGCTTCTCATCACTGCAATGCCTGTCATAGTTCAGTAAAACCTTGGCTGTCTTCCTATGAGGACACATTTCCTGGGAGGACTAGAAAAGCAAGCGGATATACTTGAAGAGCATGTCAAAGACAGACTTTTTTTAATCCCTCCAACAGCTCTTCTCCATGAAAATGCAAGGTTTCGAAATCTGAGACTCTCCTCTCGGTGATGTCGTTACACAGGTCCCACAAAGGGCAGGTGGTGCCGTGCACTGTCAGGGCTGACTGACTGAAAGGAAATTTATTAAGCTCATTGCAGGGTGCTGGCCAGCTCGCAGCTGTCCCCGCGTTCACAGAAATTAAAGTAAGTCAAAGAGGAGGCATCACTCTAGAGTTTAAGCCGTGAGTGAATAGTCAAAATTGAGCATGGCTGGAAGGCTTCAATAGTAGTGATCAGGCTCTGTTGAGGGCCTGGGGTACAGCCAAGGTCTCCCAGGCATGCAGCTGCCCACTTACCATAAACACAAAGGCTCAGCATGGCTATGCATGGCAGCCAGGGAGGCCTGCGTTTTAAGGCAAGCCTGCTGTTTAATTATCTCATACATAATCGCCTGCACTGTATACATTTGTCTAGAACAAGAGCTTTGTTGGGCTCTCTAATCAAGGCTTTCAGCAAACCTGTCCAAGTTGGAGAGAAATGTTGTCCACTTGAATGCTAAATCTAACAAAGTCTCTTAATTACACAGGGCTGAGGACACAACCGGCGCAGAAGAATAGCACCGCATGCTAATGGGGCAAAAATATGAATAGGTCAGATGGAGTGGAAGTGGCTCCATTTCAATCAAACCTTCAAGAAAACGCAGACAAGTGTACTTCTGAGTTATACATGCAGAAATCTATCCATCCTTCACACATCATTACCCCGAAGGCACACAAAAAAACACAAAAAAGCAATTACTGTTTTTTTTTTTTTACAGGTAAAGTGAACAATGTTGCGAAAGGGGCATTATAATACACAGGAACTTCACTTTAAATCGAAATGTTTTCAGTGGCACGGAATGGGAAAGGGGAATTATCTGCACGCCTATCAGTGTGTGCAGATAATAGGCACTCTCTCCTGCACTCGAGCAAAAACGTTCAACAGTTTTTCATATGGGCCTGCCAGCCCTCCAGGTGGATGCCTCTCAGTTTCAGGAGAAAGGGGCCTGAAAACTGAGCTTGTCCAAGTAACCAGCACAAACAGTCCCTTAAACCCCTTTTCCAAAATCCCTCATGAAAGGGAAATGAGTTTGGCAACGGAGCTGCTGGTGTGACGGGAGTTCACAGTATGTTACACACGCAGACCACAGAGCAAACAGGATTCTGAACTTGACAGAGAGAGAGGAACAAACTACAAATCATGAACTATTAACTTTACATTCAGCAAAGCTGAGATGATAAATCTGCCATTCACCATAACTTCTCACAATTTGACCATGTGACTGTTCATACCACATGAATACTTTAAGGGACAACATCCTGGACATGGGACACTCTGATACATTTGGGTTTAACAATTACTTAAATTCATGATCCCAGTTTGCACTTAAAAACGGTTGAATCTGAAGGACTGTTTGCCAGCCATCCTCCCCCTTCATACCAAAGGGGAGATTGGATTGATAAACATAATACATCGACATTCCACTGTAATTACTATGGCATAAGCATGTCATTGCCACAAAAATAATGTAGACATTAAAACCTATTCAAACTTCTTATGCATTTTCCATTAAACATCAGGCCTTGCATGAGATTGCACCAGAGGGAAATTTGTTCCTTTCAGTCTCTGTTGATTCAAAGGATAATGCATTGGATGCAAAACTTAGTATTAAACTAGAGATTATTGACATTTAATGTGCTGTTATGGTCAACTCCCAAACAAGCCCAATCCACTTTCATGACTGGAATAAACTCATTACATTAAGCATAATTATAACTTCTTTCAAATATTTGACCATAATTTGCGTCATGCCATCGTAATTTCCATAAATACTCGGTGTCACATGAAGGAGAAGAAGGCAAAATTCAGATCGAGGACTGTTTGAGGGGGTATTAACCCAGTCAAAACAACAAGAACTCAGCTAAGGCACTTCACGGGAAAAGTTGCTAAGCTAACTAACTAAAGCCTCATCGAGAGACATTTTCGCCAGTTGTCACTTGGAATCGGGTTTATCTTCGTGAAAATCACCCTTAATGCAGATCACTCACTTTAAAACAAAGAAAAACAAAAAAGTCATTGCTATTCCCAAGATGACAACAGATGCTGCTGTAAGTAAGCTAAATAAGAAACTTAGTATTTTGACCAAAAACTTCCACTCACAGATATCACGTCGCGCAACATGAACTTCGAGAACGACAGGCATCTGGTTAGTTTCGGCTGGCCATGCTGAGTTTTGTTTTAGCTGGAAGATAACACAAAGCAGGAAGCAAAAGAGTCTCCTCACTTCCAGCCCTCTTGCAAACTACAACATTGCCCCAGTGCACTACTGTCCGACAAGACAACATGCTAATGAGGCTGTGACAACATAAACGAGCAATACCACATTAAACAGGGGACACGGTTGTCCGGTGTGTCATGAAAACACTCAAACCGTCTTTTAACGATACTATCTAGGTTAATTTATCTTGTCTCATCGATAAATACAGTTTTTTTGAGCAATGGAATAGAAGAAGGGACGATAAAAAGGTTTAAGAGTTTTTGGTAAAGACAACTACCCCTACGCGCATAACTAGTGGAATAATCCACCCCGAGGTAATGAAAAGTAATCACAGTTTTGAGCTGTGCATTTAGACTAGGGACTTTCATGAGTTACAGTGTTGTTGTATGATATCATATGAAATGCATGTGACATTGAGGCTTACCGAAAGAATGTAATAGCCGTGTGTTATGTAGACATATTTCCTAATAAACTTAACTCCTGCCTGGCCCAAGCTTCACTTACAAAAACTTAAGTGTTTATCATGATTTTCAGCAGCATTCCACACACCATTCTTTCAATTTACAGGTTTAGTGGTTAATAAATAAATACAGAAAACAGTGCCTAACAATGACACTGCAGGTTGACCGTCAACATTGAGCACTTCTGTTCTCAGTGGACCACAGGCTTTTTACCATCCCCATCTTTGACCACATCTTGCTCTCAACTACCACCCAAAAGAGGAAGTCACTCAGTGCAGCCTGTTTATTCAGTAATAATTTTGTTTGCATAGCTTTTGAATGTTTATACATTGTCAGTTTATTGTGGGCTTGTGAAGAAAAGCTCGTACAACAATCATTGGACATAGTTCAATGGGAAAGAAACTACATTTTATAGTTAAATTAAAAATAAACTTAATTTTATTTACATCCACTGGACCGTGCAATACAAAAACTCTTATGTCCGACAACATCATAAACTGCTAGTTAACATAATTTGTGAAGACATAAGTTGGCACTCTGGGCCTCACAAGGGTGGGGAGCTTGAGGCTCACCCCTGGCAGACACCATTGTTAATCAAGGAGTAACATCTGCTGTGTTAATCTGCTGCAGACTGTCTTCCACAGTTTTAGACTGTCTGCCTGCAGTATTTGAGGGCACCCAGGATTTGTCTCCATTGTGGTGTAGCTTACAAAATATTTTTATTTTATTTTAAGTACAACCAGCAGTGGGAATGGACTGATTCTTATTGAAGCGATGACAATATTAATCAAAATAAAATGTTCAAAATATAGTTTGTACTGTTGTACAATGGGTGGGAATTTTACAGGCTCAACAAGTTTAGCAGTATGTGTTGTGACTGTGAAGGCCATAGGGGGCAGTATCCACCAATCATATTGCAATCATGCAATGATATTGCAAAACACTATATGGGTAACCTAAAATGTGATAGATCATAGATGTATGATGCATATATGTTTATGTGTTTTACTTTGATCTGGATTTTTTAAGCATTGATTTTGTTACTGTAACTGTGGCATGAATGTAGTTGACAGTAAATATGAAGTGATCTTTCAGAAACCCCTTACAGAATGCTGTTAGCCATCTGTGTGTGGTTCACACTGGCTGGAGACAGATGGCTGAAAGACTCTTGTTACAGAACCCATCCCTTCTCAACTTTAATGAAGGGCTAATCCTCTCAGCTACTTCAGTTTTTTTATTTCATATGCAGACACTTCTTTTGATTGATGCAAGGGAAACATTCAACCTTGATTCACCGGCAGAACAAATCAGTGAATGAGAAAAGACCAATTTATCAGTCTTTTAGATGCCATTTGAGTTTATTTTTTAAGCTATCTATGAGAACCTCCTTTAAACACATAACAAGCTGGTTGCACACTCACAGTGGCTAATGGAGTGGCTGATTAAAGGAAAAACACTGACACCATTTGTCAAAATGCAGAAGTACATGCAACTATTGTCCCAGTGCTTGTTGGTGAAATGATTGTATGGTGTTATTCAATGGTATAGTGTAACTACAGTGCATAAAAAGAGCATATGGTTTTCATGGAACGGCCATCTAAATTTCATTGCCTCTCATCTATCCCACTAATCCTCGCCTACAATGTTTATAGCCAAGTTAATTGAACTGGCACATCTCTGTGGGTTTGAAGATCCCCTCTGAGAGGCTTTAGAGCCAAGTCTGTGCCAAAGGGTGCACATCGCTAAAACCTCCTCAGCATCTGAAAGAGCAACAGCTGCTCGTCCAGTAACGGTTCGAGGGTGACTGTGTGGCTGACTTATCTGCAGCTTGGTGTCAACGTTTCTTATGATAACATGACGGAGTATGAATCCTCACAACTGATGCAAAATCGTGTCTGTGAGTGGGTGCCACATTCAAAACCCAAAAGTAGAAAATTGATTTTTATCTAAAGCATTTTTGTAAAAATCCATCAAATATAGCTAAATGCATAATTAATAATTATATTGACATGATTTGTTTTAATTTTGGCCCATGCTGTTCTCACATCATATCAACATATTTTCCAAATGTTATATAACTTTAATCTATAATTAATTTGTAACTAACCAATTATGCGAAATGAATGAACTCTTGCATAACTCCCCTGAATCAGGGGCTGTATGAATATGTGGCTGACTAGAAAATCATATCCTTAGAGAAAGCCTGCCTTAATTTGTGTCTTAATCAAATGCTAAATTGTTTCAGTGAAGAGAAGCGAATGTTTGTAACTAACATGAAATTCACAATAAATATTAAAGTTCTGTCCAAATGCATTTATTTCCAAAGGGTGGAAAGCAGTTAAAAATGTGTGTATGCCAAGTTTCTCTTTCACCAAATAGATTAGGACTACTTTCACTCATTTACTGTTTTCTTAATCTTTATTTCACCAATTCATCCCAGAAGAGTTTACCCTACACCTGCAGCTCTTATTCACATCTTTAGAATTTTCATTGGTTACATGCAAAAATACAATAAAAATAAAACATAAAGGGGAAATAAAGGCAATATTGTTTGCAATATGCGTCTTTAAACAACCTGAGAAAACGTTCCCTTACACTGTAACAGAAAATGATTCAAAGAGTGAATGTGTTCCTCATGGTCTGCTGGGAGAAACAGATTTATTAAGGAACAGTTGCTTCGGAGTGCTTCGGTTTGCTTTGATACAGTGGGAACAAAGACACTCTTTAACAGCGATAGCGAGCGAATTATTGTTGTAACATTTCAAGGATTCTGTGCAACATCTGTTCTGTATTACTTCATGTTTGTCATGCTTCAGCAGATACGTTTATACAACATAAGATTGTGTGCCTGTCGTGCAACAAGTACGTTCGGGTTCATTTTGATATCTCTGGGCAAAATAAGTGCTATAACATTTTCATATAAAACATGTCTGGTTTAAATTACACTTAAGATGGAAATAAAACCTAGTTCTGTGCAGTTTGTATGGTTTTGGGGGATCCTTCTCCTTCAGAATCCCCTTTCTCATTCTCCATGTACGCCTGCACCGACCTCCAAAGAGCCCTGATGTTCCCCTCACCAAAACCCATCGCCCCTCTTCGCTCTATTAGCTCAAGGAAGAAGGTGTCTTCAGCAAATATTGGCTTGGTGAACACCTGGAGAAGGTATCTGAAACAAAACAGGATAGCTAGTCAGTCATAAGGACAGTCTTTTATCATTAAGAATAACTTGTCATGTGATACTGTCTTCAGAGGCAAAATGCATCATGGGGGTTTCTCCACATAAATACACTTAAGTGGGTCCTCATTTGCTGTTTAGGACATTTCTTTTTTCGTTTGTGTGTGAGCAGAATGTTTTGTGCGTGTCATTCCAACTTTATTTCATACGTTGCAGTTCAAGTCAGTGTAAGATTGCTGCTTTGCAGGCTTAATCTCTTCCAAATGGCAAAAAACATACATCTCACCTTCTGTTTTCACTGGATACTCTCATCAGTGAGGGATCCTGCTGCAGGTCTGTATCCAAGAGAATACCATTCTGTGCCAGCATCTGGGGGTTGTGTCCTGCTTCCTCTATTTCCTGCTGTTTCCCCACCTGTCACAGTGCACAGGCAGAGCAAAAACAATTACTAAACTTGATGGTTTGCAAAATTGCCCCTGGTCAGAATCACCGACACCCCTGAATTGTTAGCAGAAAATTAGGGGCATGTTCTGACATAGTGCAAGTTGATCAGTTTAGTTGATTTAGAGAATAAATAAAATGCAACCTGTTTAATAAGAAAAGACATCATGCTTTTGGGCTCTGCTGCTAGAGGCATTTATTGTGTCAGGTGATAAAATCAAAAGATTACTGAGGCATTATTTTATTGAAACAAGTTGCCCAGTGAGAGAAAAATAAGTTTATAGGCAAATGGCATGGATCTTTTTAGCATAGCGTATGGCCTGAAGCTTACAACCTACAGGTGGTGAGTGAGCTAGTGGCTAAGAGAGAGGTTTCAAGGTTATGACTTTTCCCAAAGATTAGGCAAACATATTATCATGGTTGGTGTGTTTGTTTGCTTTGCCGAACTATTGAATAAAGTCAGGAACCTATTTGCAATAGGAATTTTATAGTGACTGATTAAGAAGTTGAGTCCTAATGGTGTTATAATCACAGTTTTTTTCATTTAGCCTTGATGGTGGCATGCCGTCTGCTGTTGCTACAGTTTAGACACAAAGCAGTCCCTGTCCTCTGGGCATGGTGATGTCACAACCTCTAAACGACTGACTGTGAAGCAGGGTGTTAGCAGAGTTACACTGAGAAGCAGCTAATTCAAAACTCAGGTCAGCTCCCACTCTATTTAATGCCATGAAAATCTTACTGCATTGATGAATTCCTTTAACTTGTTGGACAATAAAAGAAAATGCTTGACAAGAAAGAAAGGAGCTATGTAATTCTGATGAAGTCAAACCTCCGTGTAGTAGGCAGGAGGAGGGGTGAAAAAGTGCACACCCGCGTCGGCCATTGTCTGTGCAGTAGAAACTATGTTTTTGGTGTACAGTGCAATGTGCTGGACCCCAGGTGCTCTGTGCTGCTCCAAAAAGGTGTCCACCTGGTTGGGGCCTGAAGAAAAGGAAGAATGATGCACGGAAAAAGTTGCGGTATGATAATGAAATTAAGGAAATGAAATGTTTTGAAGGACGAGGAGGCCGGGGTTACCTTGGTGAGGTAGTGATTCTGCAATGACAAACTTGCAATCAGGCTCTTTCTTGTCAGCGAAGGGAAGGGTGATTCCAACCTCGCTGCATTTCCAGTACTTCATGGCAGTGAGTCGCAGTCCAACACCCTCATGGTTTACTACAAACCCTTCATCCACATCTTCATTACTACACAAAAGAATTAAAAAAATGAACACATCTTGTTGAAAACGAAGGAAAAGAGACATCAATAATATCCTCATAAACTCGAAATATTATTTAGGGAAAAAGCATTTTACTCATTTAAATTTGGATTATTTGAAGACAAAATTCATCCTCCTCTCTTTCCTCAAAAAGATTTTGATTACTGTCATATAGATTATCCGTGTGTTTCAGTTCCATCAAGAGGTCATTTTCTATCGCCATTGAATCTAACCCTGAAAGTCGAGCCTGCCCTGTCGTATTTCGAACCGAATCAGTTTGTTTCCTGACTATCCAATCAGCTGGTGTGAATACAGCGACGTTGCCTTACGCCTGCTAGAGGGCCCTGGTGTCACCAACTTAAAATCTGATTGGTTAAAGCAACAGTTTAATCAACATTTACTTTCTGTTACAGGGCCCGCAGAACGGATTGTGAAGGCCTCCAGGCAGATATCTTTAACCCTGCCTAGCAACAAATGATGACTGAAATGTGATTGGTTAAATGCTTTAATATGAAAACACATGTCTGGAAGCAGCACAACCAGGGGAAAATCTATGAAAGGAAGCGGACAGACCATTTAGAGATATTTAATAAGTATTCATGGACAAAATATAATTAACATCAGTCTGTGATTCAGATATTTTTTTAGGCCAGCAGAGAAGGCCTTACAGGCCCTGACAGCCCATCACTGATATGAGCATAATATCTCTTAGGGAATCACATTATTGATGCAAAAACAGTATTTTTCCTCTTTCATTAGTTGTGGTTTTGTGGCTTTTGATTAGATGCCTCTTGATTAGATGCCTCTAAAGTATGAGCCAATCATGCACATAACACTGGTCCATCCCTTGATTTAGGCCTTTTTATGCTGTAATGTTGTTCAATTTTAATGAATCCAGTGAAAAGTATACAATGTCAAGAAAAAAACGTTGGTAAAAAACTTTGGTAAACTTAGAGAGCTATTGATGAAGCTCACTTTAACATAACACTATCTCGGTGGAATGAAGTTGCAAAGGTGCACAATAATGTCTTTGTAAGTACGAACATAGTCTCACCTGTCAATGAAAAACCTCTGGAAACCAAACAGCTTCTCATACCACCTCATCACCTCCTGTGTCGACTTCCTGGGACAGGCATAAGTAATGTGATCGAAATGCGTAACGGGGCAAGACGGGTCCTCTTTTTCCAGGCTCCAGCCCTGCTCCGTCACATCGAACCCCGGGAGAAAGACCCCCCCGTATTTGGTCTTGTCGACCAACGTGTGGCACACGTTTCCCACAGCCGATTTCACCACGGAGTAGGTGACACGACCGCTCTGGTCCTCGACAGTCGTGGGGGGCACCAGGAAACTGCAGCCCAGCCGCCGGAGATCCTTGAACGACCTTTCCACATCCTCCACCTCGAAACACACATTGCTGACCGAGTCCACCGGATGATGCGGGCTGACGTCGTAAAGGCAGGCCGAGGGATGACCGCGGCCGGGTTGTCTGACCTCGACCCGTTGGGGATCCACGCCAAGCAGCCATTCATTCAATCCCACGCTCTCCTGAGTTGGCCCCTCATTCAGAACGAAAACCGCCGCTCCCTTCCGAAAAGCCACCTGCCTGGATTTATCTGTAACCCTAGTGGCAAACAGATTAAATTTGTACTTTGAGACCAGATCGTAAGCTAGTTTCTGTCCATTCGAAACATGGATCGAGACGTGGTGTAACCGGCGCAAAGGGACTGCCATGTTCCTTTTTTGAAGAGACGCTCTGACAGGAGGTGTGTCCAAAAAACAAACTACCCGGTTTCATCTGCCTGCGTTTTAAATGGCCAGGGATGTGCAGTTGGAGGTCCGTGCGTGGATTAAACATTTTGCTAAGATTTTTCAAATTTTGCTGCACGTAATAATGTTTTTGTACCACACATTTTAAATGCACTACATTTGCTCTCTGCACCACAATATTAAAGTAACAAACTTTAAAATATTTAAATATCCGTTCAGTGTTTAAGATGAAACTTGGATTTGTCTCGAATATTTTCAGTTACAATGCCTACATTCTCATATTTCCTTTTCACCATGATGAATTTGAACATTTTCAACCCTTAGTACATAAATAAACTTCTAGGTTCATACATAAAAAAACTGTACTAGTGGAGTAACACGGTTTAGGGAATGTTTCGCTACAAATATAAAATCTCGTGGTTTTCTGGAATATCAGTAGAGCTGCACAGTCCAGGAATTTTCCGTTAGTCAGTGAAGGCACCACGGGGCCGTCCCTTCATCCAATCGCGTTGAGAGCAGAGCCAGATGATTGGTGACGAAGGCAGGCTAGCGTTTATTTTGGCTTTGCTTCTCATTTGTCTAGCTGACGCCGCCATTAAACCAGACGGAGGCAACACAAACCATGGAGAGTCACGGATTGATACCATGATTGGAGGAGTTCAGAGGCCTTGTCAATGCGTGCTTTGGTCTGCAACAGGTTGACGTGTGCTTGAAGGAAAACATGTGAGAGACTGAGGGAATCGTGACTATTGGGATTGGGAAAGGTTTGACTGAGCAGGAGGAAGGAGGTGGGGGGCGGGGGGACTGGACAAGAAAGGTTTGTTGTGGTTTTCAGCAGCAGTTGAAAGACGGACGAAGTCGCGAAACGGTAAGAGTTTGCATATTTTGCTGCAAATTTCTACAGTAAGGCTATTTCTTTTGTTGTTTCGCCCTGCTAGGTACTTGTTGGCAGCGTAGTTTCACGTTAGCTTACGTTTTGTAACGCTACGAGGTTAGCTTGCCAGCTAGCGAGCTTAGGGTCGGCTAAAGACTGAGATATCTCCACACTGCTGTCACTGGTCATGTGAATTAAATCAAGTCTATTATCCACGCGCACAACTGTCACTAATAAATATCTTTTGGAGCACAATTTCATTTGCATTTAAATCTTAAACTGACTATTTTTTGCCAGTGAAGATAACCGATTAATGCAGGGGGGTTCATAAACTATCAGGGAAACTACTCGCTTACTTCAGAATATAAAGTTATTTTTAGGTTGTCCTTTTTTATGTTTAACAAGTCATTTTTTTATGTGTCACGTCTCAGTTCCTCACATCCGAACAGAGTGACCCACAATGACAGAACAGAGGGTGAAGTGGGCCTGTGACTACTGCACTTTTGAGAACTGGCTCTCTGCAATCAAGTGTACAATGTGCCGAGCACCGAGGCAGAGGGGCCCCATTATCACGGAGGAACCTTACAAAAACCGTCCTGATCTGGATCCCAACGTGGAATGGGATCCGCCTAGAACTGAGAGCGGAAGCAGCCTCCTCATTTGCCCTGACTCCAGTGCGAGACCCAGAGTCAGACCTTCCAGCATGGCGGAGATAGCCAGTAAGTGGTCTTGCCAGATGTGCACCTACCTGAACTGGCCTCGAGCGATTCGTTGCACGCAGTGCCTGTGTCAGCGCCCAAAGGCCGGCAGTCCCACGGAATCCCCCCAGACATCGGGCTCCAACGCAGGCTGCCGACCTGCCGTCCACTCTCCGGTGGACACCTGTGAGGAGTATAACGACAGGAACAGACTCAACACCCACCAGCAGTATTGGACGTGTGCAGCTTGCACTTACCAGAACTGGCCCAGAACCACAAAGTGTGTGGTGTGCAACCTCCCCAAGCCCAATAACCAGGAAGCCATAGATTCGCCAGAGTGTGCAGAACCCTCGCCCCTGATCAATGAACAGGACATGGCGCGATGGAGGGGCAACGGCAGCGGAAGCCAGGGCCAGAGGAGATCCCCTCCCATGGCCAAGAGAGACGACCGGGTCAAAATGGATTTCCAGAGGATAGAACTGGCAGCTGGAGCCATGAGTAGAGAGGAGCAGGAGGTTGACTTCAAGAAGCTGAAGCAGATTAGAAACCGGATGAAGAAAACCGACTGGCTGTTTCTCAGTGCTTGTGCAGGTGAGTTTTTGTGTGTTTTTTCCCCTCGTGCTGAGGCCATAACGGTCAAGAGCTGATTTTTGGTTAACATTTTTTTAGAACTGTTAAGGTGGATATTTGTAGATATATGACCACAAGACCATTCCAATTTTTTAAGGATCCATTTAACATTTTTAATGACAGATCTCAAACAACAGCATTTTATATAATTTAAACCCCAAATATTAGATTATGAAAATAACTTAATATGAACTGCAAGTAGAAATGATGCTATGTAGCAAAAAACAAAACGGAAAGATGTGTAAATTAAAAAAGCTAATAGGAATCTGATCCAACCTATCACCAGAGCCATGTCCGCCCATTGATGTGCTACTGAGAGCATCTTTGGAAAAACTAAGAGGGTGTGATTGCTTCCCAGCTGGCGGGCATGAATGGGCCGTCTGGGCTGTGCAGAGTGGAGCTTGTGGACCGGGCTTTGCCCTGGCCCGCAGTCAACACACCCTGTAAACAGTAGTGCTTATGTGCTGAGCAGCAGCCTCCTGGAGGCAAAAATAGGCTTAACAAAACAGAAAAGAGGAGAAGCGGTCAAAAAAAACAAAAACGAAAAGGCAGCATGTGACGAGCCGTGCACTCCTGACCTTCATACTGATTGCACTTCCCAGGTTGCTGTTTGGAGTGAAAAACGGCTCCCGTGGATTGCATTAAAAAAAATGTTTTTCTACCTAAACCTGTCTCATTTTCAGCCATCGACGTCACCGCCTGTTACCATAAAAGTTTTGCTTGGCCCTTTACTTCACATCCCCTTACTGTTTTTTTTCTGGTGGTGTTTGTCGGTGGAGGAAGTGCCTGAGTCAAGCAGCACAGTTTGACCAAGACGCCAAGCACTTCCTCAGGTCTCAGAACAAGGTCTCACTTCGCTGTTGTTTCCCCACATGTTGCTGTAGAGCTCTGAACTTTAGCCAGATTTGTACAAACCCATTGATTCTACAGAAGGCACCAGCTTTTCCGTTCACACTCTCTGTTTTCACTCTGTTGCCTGCAACTTTAGCCACTGCAGCTTGTGTCACTCTTAAAAATGTTTATGTAATTGAATTGTTTGTCGCAATGGGTTTCTGTCTAATTTATTAAATAAAACGCTGGATCAGAATAAAGTCAGTGGTTCATAGCAACAAAATTGCATCAGTTTGCAGAAATTCTTGTTTGCGCTACCCTTAAGTCTTTTTTAACTTTAATATTGTTACATTAGCGACGCAAAAAGAGAGAGGAATTGAAACATGTTAACTATGCCCACTTGCTTTTATAATGACTGGAATTCTACACCTTTTTATCTATTTCCAATATTCTTTTTACAAGGAATGCGTCAATGTTGTTGCAGAACATCCAAACGAAAATAATTTGATACTTGCAAAATGATCCCACATATGTGCAAATTGAGAAGTGCCACTCTCAGTTCCACTTCTCTCAAGGTAGCATCCTCTTCCCTGCTAGAGAGAACATGCTCGTAAACGGGCGTCTCTTTAAACACGCCAGTGCTTCAGTGCTCTATATTCCACCTAGCCGTTGCACATTTCACTCATAACAGATGTGAAGGGCTACAAGGTCCAAAAAGGGGGGGAGGGGCACTCGCTTTAATCTGCACAGTCCGCTCCCTGTCTGACATATCTCTGATTGCTTTGCATTATAAGTCACACTGCTCTGTCTGTTCAGCTAAGTAGTAGCCCCACAGTGTGATAGCTGTTCTCACTGCGGATTAGCTAGCGACTACATCTAGAGGTCATCAGTTCTGCCCGTTGACGTCAAGACCTAGAAATCTGCGTCCTCTTTGCATTTGGCTCTGTTCTTCAGATGGAAGTGGTCTTGAAAAGTTAACCAAGGTCTAAATGCACATTGTTGGCAACCACAAACGGCACTCGCACCGGCATAGTAAGATGATATTACTTTCCTGGTCTCGTGGAAAAGAGACACGCTGTCTCTGTTACATTCATGTTCTATTATAAGCAGGGACACGGAGACATTGCTGCTGCAAAAGCCAATCACATGGCATCAGAGTCTATATCCCTCCTAAATGAATTACCCCGTGTCTTACTGATGCATTTGTATTTACTTTAAATAAGGGGATGTCAGATAACAGAAATCCAGCATGAAAAACTATGATGTGATTTAAAAAAAAAAAAGAAAGTTGAATTGCATTAAGCTCACACAGAGGTTGCCAAACGCTTCCAGTGAATTGTGCGCTCATGCTGTACTAATGCCGAACGTGGCACGTTCTGCCGTGCCTTCCTAAAGATGATAAACCTGTTACCCATGTCTTCTGCAGGAGTCGTGGAGGGAGACCTGGCAGCAGTGGAGGCCTACAAGTCGTCCGGCGGGGACATTGCTCGACAGCTCACCGCCGACGAGGTGCAGCTCCTCAACCGCTCCTCCGCCTTCGACGTGGGCTTCACCCTGGTGCATCTGGCCATTCGCTTCCAGAGGCAAGACATGCTAGCCATTCTGCTGACGGAGGTAAATGTGACTGTAGTTTCACCACGCCACTGGAATTAAAGCCATGTTCTTTTTGTATTGTTTCTCTTGATTACAATCATGAAAGCATATTTGAAATTGCTCAAAAATCTGAGTGAAAACTGTTGTGATATTCTTTTGTTCAGTCTGATCATTTTCCTAAAGATGAAGTTAAAAGGACTCTTGTCATTCTTTTGTTTTTATACCTGTTTTGTGCTCGTCATGCACATCAGGCTGTTGATTGTTGATGTCGTATAGCAGATGCCTATAATTGCAAAGCAAGTGCACTTTGAAGATTAGGAGGAGGATTAGCGTGGCCACAGTCACCGGATCCTAATGGACATGATGCTGCAGAGTTGATGTGGTTTACAAGGAGAGCCAGTAATGATTTGAGAGGGCGCTGAGGGCTGCAGGGGGAAAGGTGCTACTGAAAAGAGACAGTGTGACCTTTCTGCTGTTGGTTCATAGCAGTTCTAGATCCTCAGTACAACGGGTGTGTTATAAATGAATGAAAACGGCTACAGTAGGTTAGTTAAGCTTATGTTTTTGTAAATGTGCTCGATTCTTAATGAATGAAAAAACACATTTAATGATTGAACAGTGGAAACAAACTAAATGAATATTTAACTATTATTAATGTGTGTGTGTATACTGTTTCTTGTAAGGTGAACCAACAGGCAGCCAAGTGCATTCCCTCCATGGTCTGTCCGGAGCTGACGGAACAGATCCGAAGAGAGATCGCAGCTTCACTACATCAACGCAAAGGGGACTTCGCCTGTTACTTCCTCACTGACCTGGTCACCTTCACTCTGCCTGCAGGTGCTCCTGACATCCTGACGGTTACACTGATCACGCTGTTGGTCCCACTTTGATATGTGTAAACTGATTCAACACCTTAATAACACCCACATGAAGATGCTGCTATTGCTCTGTGGTGGGACACAAAAGGAAGCCTCTCTTTGGGATTGTATTCAAAATTATGTGGGGTTTTTAAAAAAAATGTTTTATTTCAAATTGGTGTGTGACATATTTCTATACTGAAGACCTGGAGCCCAGCCTTTGTTGTGGAGCGCTACTGAGAGAGACAGCAGCTCAGTGTGTCTCGTCCCTGTAGCAGAATGTCATCAGTCAAATGACTTTGCTTTTAAGAAGCAGCAGTATTCTAATTCTGTCCTGTCAGTGCTGCTGGGGTGAAGGATTCTGAAGGCTTTACTGACGGATCTGATTTATGTATTTGTTTTCCTCGTGAGTATGCAATTCCAAGTATTTTGCTGCAGACCGAGTTTGGCTGGAGGCCAGCTGCAGGGGTTGCTGTCTCTCCGTCTCTGTTGCTTTCCAATAAAGCCGACGCCATTCACGATTGAACCAGAGAAAGCACCAATGCTCTGGCGTTATGGCTGTCCGGTTCAGTGCACACAGGCACACTGCACAGAGCTCATGTTTCCAGTGTTCCATTGACAAAATGTCATGTAGTGAGTGGAATTACTAAGAACAGCCCCACTGTGGATCATTACTTGAGCGTTTGTGTTTTGCTCATCCTGCTATACGTTTATTACAAAGCATTAACAACGTGTCTCTCATGTGTTTCTCCAGACATTGAGGACTTGCCACCTGCTGTCCAGGAGAAGCTGTTAGATGAGGTGTTGGATCGAGATGTGCAGAAAGGTGCCCAAAAATGATTAATTTTCTTTTGAAAATGTGTGTGCTCAAACTTACAGGAGTATTATTTTTCACGCCCAGTTGTTTTTAGGTCATTTTTGTAAAGATGAGCTCATAATGTGGAAGAGAAAAAAAAGGTCTCTGTGTTTTCTCTTCATGTAGCTCACCACCGCCCACTTTATCATCCCTATTTTCTCTAATAAGGTTAATTGAGCTCATTCATTTCCCTACTACACACGTCCCAGTGCCATACTGCCTGTGAAGCTGTGTGTGTGGGGGGATGCTGGTGACTGTTCGTGTAGGTTTGTGTGTTGTACTGAAGTTATCAAAGAAGACTCATGGCCTAGTTAAGCCATCATAAACTGGGCTGCTGGGGAGATATGTCTTATGTTTTTGCATAAAAATGAGTTGGCGGAAACAGAAAGCCATGTTTCCCAGCCTATCCGCATAATCAAAAAAGCAGAGCTGCAAAATATACTACTTGTATTTTATCCTGAATAATAACAACTGACTAAAGCAGTTGGATATTAAAATCACTCAATACATTTGTATTATTAATGAATTTTAGATATTTTTTTTACTAAAAATGTTTGTTAGTTTTTGTCACTATCCTGGAGTATCTTTAATAACTATAATGGAGGTTTTCTTCAACTTTTTTGTATCTTAAACATGCTCATTGGTTGTGTGTGTGTGTGTAGAATTAGAGGAGGAATCTCCTGTTATCAACTGGTCCATGGAGCTGGGCACACGCCTGGACAGTCGCCTTTACGCTTTGTGGAACCGCACAGCAGGAGACTGTCTGTTGGACTCTGTTCTTCAGGCCACCTGGGGCATCTACGACAAGGACTCTGTCCTCCGCAAGACCCTCCACGACAGTCTGCACGACTGCTCTCACTGGTGAGACCTCCAATATCGTCCACAGTTCGAAACCGTTTAAAGCAGGTATCCAGGCATCTGGAAGATGTTGTTGGCTGCTGCCTCTTTAGTTTCCCTTGCTGTCTGTGACATACCGCCTGAAGTAAATTCTGTTTAACACTTTCCCTTTTTTTCTCTATATTGTTTTAGTTTTGCTACCATTAGTTTTTTTTCCCCCTCTTTTTTTGTTTTTAGTCATTTTTGTCAGTGGTTTCCGCCTCCCCTGTCTCTTCCTTGAAAGGTTTGTTTACATGCTGCTAACAGTATTAAAACTGAAATCCTGTTGACTGTGTACTGTGTGAAGATTTTGCTGAGTTGGTGTAGCGGCATTTCCTCCAGCTAATTACATACTTCCCTCACACAGTCTAATACAAAGGGTTTGATGACTTGGAAAAGGATTAAAGCAATGTGGTCCTTATTTAATGTAAACGGCAGCCATTGTGGACAGTGCTGTTTTGTGTTATTCAGTACTATGGGAGTCTATCCATGCACTGCTTCCTGCTTTTAAAAAATACTGTTGTGATACATTCTACAAGGATTATAAATTGAGCCACTATATTGGCAGAACCATGAAATGTGACTCTTTTTTTTTTTTTTTTTCCTTAAAGGTTTTACACACGTTGGAAGGAGTGGGAGTCTTGGTACTCGCAGAGTTTTGGTTTACATTTCTCCCTTAGAGAGGAGCAGTGGCAGGAGGACTGGGCGTTCATCCTGTCTTTGGCTAGCCAGGTAATTATGAGCTTCCTCCTTGTTTACTTTCGATCCTCCAGTTCATTATTGCTGAAAAGATAAAGTGCCTGAGTGCAGGCTCTGGAAGGGAGTGTGCAAGCTTCTCTCAATGTGTTATTTGAAGATAGAAGTTGGAAAAAAGCCCAAAATTGATCTTTGCTTGGTGTTTACGGTGCAAAAATTTCAAACTGGATCTCACCGTAAAAACAACACATAGTTGATTATTTCGTGGCTGGCTAGAAATTCAATACACTGTTACTTTGTTAGATTAGAAATTCCATAGCTAGTATGTTTAGCACACTATGGGACTATGCAATGACCCCTTAACACATGACCTGAACACCATACTGAGATTTCTGTAAAAATATGGTATTATGAGTGCATTTTGTAGATTAACAAGGAAGATGACCAGGGAACGGTTCACGTACAAACTTGCAATTGCACAAAAAATGTGACATGAATCCCGTTGACGCTCTGTCTTGTCATTTCTCTGCAGTTGACAAGCATTCCCGTCTTTAGATAGAGTTTTTAAAACCAAACAAAATCCATACAAATAAGCACTTACATTTTCTTTTTAAATGGACAGAAAGCAAATACGAGGGTGAATAATCTGAATGACAGGTAGGACATAAGCAATTACTGCAGATCCTCTTAAGACGGAGTTGTAGGCTGACGGACGGCTGATCCACTTGGCCGGCCCGCCTGCTGAGGCAGCACTCCTTCCCAACATGTGACCTCGGGATTACAGCCATTTAGCTCCCAGCCACTTCACTGACAGTTTGAACACAGGAAAAACAAGCATTTGATGACAGTGACTGACAGACCAGATCAAAACCGTGGCTTTTTGCGCGGCACCTCATGAGTCGGGATGACTTTGAGGCCCCTGTTTTTTAACGGGAGTGATTAAAGCTGTAGTACGTTTCAGAGTGGTTATATAATCTGCCTTCTGCTTATTCAGTAGGTACAACTGCAAGCTGAGAAGGACAGAGAGTGACATGTGGACATACTCAGAAGTGCAGAGTTGCAAGTTGAAGACATTTGCCCTATTTAAAAAAACAAAAAAAAAGCAAAACAAAAAAGAGGTTATCAGTATTTTATGTACACTTGAAGTGTACGCTTCAATTTGAAGTTGACCATATAGTTTCAATTCCATATGATATGTCTGAAGGCAAAGGTTTGGGCTCTGTGTTTCAATCAGGGCTTTGTCAGGCTGTTTTTTTCACAGGTGTTGTTATGACATCACAAACTCATCTTTTTAATCTAATTCACAATCAAAGCACATTGTATTGCTTATAAGAATTGTCATGGCTAAAATATGTAAAGTGTGATTTAAAAAAAAAAAAAAAATGTAATTCTTTTTAAATTGGATTGATTATTCTATTATATTTTTTTCTTATGGGAAAGGCTTATTTTTATAGACCCTAAAGTTTTTAAAGTCTGCCACCATATTCCATCTTTTCAAATAGCCAAAGTCTGGTCTTATAAAGTGTTCTTATTTTTTTTTTTCATTCCTTTTTTAAGCTCTTTTCTGTCTGTGAAAATGAATCTTATTTCTGATATGAAATGTTTTTCTCTCCAGCCGGGCGCCAGTCTGGAGCAGACCCACATTTTTGTTCTGGCACATATTCTTCGGAGACCAATCATAGTCTACGGAGTGAAATACTACAAAAGTTTCCGTGGGGAAACGTTAGGATACACTCGCTTTCAAGGTGAGGCAGCCTTTTTGTTTAGTCTTTTCCACCACAGCTGTGCCGACATCTGACTCTCTGACTTATTGTTTAGGGTAGAAGAGCTTCTGCCACGGTCATGTGATGTAGTTTTCATTTTTAAATCTAACGTTCACAAAACTCGATTAATTCAAGCTCAGCTGAGCTGTTCTCTCCTGACGAATTGCTAGCATGTGACTTTTCTTTTTTTATTCACTGCAGGACGAGGATGATGAGGGCTTTTGAGCTTTTTGAGCTCACTCTTTGTTTTCTTTCAAAATCTATAGACTTTTATCAGAGTTTGCACCAGGATTCCAACTCGAAACAGCTGCAGCAGCTCAAGAAAAAATAACTCCCCTTGAGTGGTTTTTGCTTGACTCATAAGTGTATGTTGTGGTTTCTGAAAACTAGAAGTGGCAGACATAGAATATATAATGGTTAGAATATCTTAACCTGAGTCACCGCGCTGCACTCCTGATTTAATTCATTCAAAGTTGTTATGAAAACCTGCCTGATAATGGTAATGTGTAGAGCTGGAGTCATCACTTTAGGCATCCTGGCAGTGTTTTTTTTTCTTCCCCGGGGGGGCGAGTGTCCTTCCCCAGAAGCCGCTCTGCACCACAGAGCTGCTCTGCTCAGGATGAAAGGCTCTTTTGTTTCCAGTCAGCTGAAAAGCTTCTGATCGCAGAACTGAAGCGGCGCTCGGTCCAAACGGCCATTCACCCCGCCAAACCCGTGCCTGTGCGTGTGTGTGTGTGTGCGCTCCCTCCTCACGCCGCTGCGTCTGTGCGCAGGCGTGTACCTGCCGCTGCTGTGGGAGCAGAGCTTCTGCTGGAAGAGCCCCATCGCCCTGGGCTACACGCGCGGACACTTCTCGGCGCTGGTGGCCATGGAGAACGACGGCTACGACAACCGCGGCGCCGGCGCCAACCTCAACACCGACGACGACGTCACCGTCACCTTCCTGCCGCTGGTGGACAGCGACAGGAAGCTGCTGCACATCCACTTCCTGTCGGCTCAGGAGGTAGGCGGGGAGGGTCGGCCGGAGCTCGAAATTTTTGCCTCACGGGTTCTTCATAAGTAAAAAAATCAAACGTCTTACACTGAATGTTATTTCTTAGGTGGCGCAGATACAACTTAATCTCATTGACAATCATAAAATGTTGTATTTCTGCCCGTCTGCCCCCCAGATGGGGAACGAGGAGCAGCAGGAGAAGCTGCTGAGGGAGTGGCTGGACTGCTGCGTGACCGATGGAGGCATGCTGGCCGCCATGCAGAAGAGCTCCCGCCGCCGCAACCACCCCCTGGTCACCCAGATGGTGGAGAAGTGGCTGGACCGATACCGCCAGCTCCGGCCCTGCGCCTCCCTGTCCGACGGCGAGGAGGAGGACGACGACGACGAGTGAGGGGGGGGGGGGGAGGAGAGGGGAAGAGTTGCAGCTTGAAGCTGGACATTGGAGGCTCTTTGAGAGTGTCTTTTATTTTTTTTTCCTCCTTTTTTTTCTCCCCCCAAAATGTAAATCCATCACTTGTAATAATGCATGTGTTCTGTGAGCTCAGTGGTAGAGAAAATACCAGCCCCATCCCAACAGAACCCCATCACCGTTCCCCCCACAGCACATCACACCCACTCGCCCTCGTGTACTGCGGTTTCTCCCCGTTTGTTATTGAGTCATTATCTCGACTAAACGTATAGGAACATATATTCTACTTAAGGAAATCCCAAAGCTGCACTGGAAGAGGAATTTCATTTACAGACTTGCCTGGAATTTAGCTGAAAACAGAGGATGCTAATCCACGTGTGTGCTGAAGGGGTCAGATGCACCCGTTTTTTCCCCCATTTGCTGATCATCCCGCAAACCCCACTGGATGTTGGATTTATTTATTTATTTAGGAGCGTTGGCACATGGGGCCGCTACCCTTTTGTTCTGCCCTGTTTTATCTGTGTTCCGTTTGTTCCACTCGGTCTTGAAGTATTTAATTTTGCACAGATAATACCTACATCCTGTGAGGGAAAAAGGGGGAGTGTGACATTCGAGTTTACTGACATTTTTACATGCAACTTGGTAGCTCTTGTTCATGTTGGAGTGGGTGATGGTGACGCCGGCGGGGAAAAGACAAAACCAAACACTCCGCCTCTTTCAGTGGAGAGCATTAATATTAAATTTGACTCACTTGCATCTACTCAATTGCTGTCTTGTGGTGTTTGACTTGAGAATGAATGAATTCCCTTCTTTTTTTTCTTTCCCTGCGATAGCGGAAATGACTGAACCCACTGAGTGATGGGGAATTGGAATATTTGCATTTATTCTGTGGCAGCCAATTGTGTGTGTGCGCACACACATACACAAAGTGTAGTCAAAATCCCTGTAGGGTGGATTCTTTGGACCACAGTGTATTGCTCTGTTTTGGAGACAATTTGAATCTGAAACTTCTCGTTTAAGTGACATGGTAGTTGGAGCCGGACGGGCTGGTTTCGGTATGTCAGAAAGTGCTGATCCACAGGGATTTTCACACTCGACCATCTTGAAGATTTACATAGAACGTTGAAGTACGCCGCAAAGAATTAAGGCAGTTCTGAAGCCAAATAGGGTCCATTACTGGCAGTGTGTGTGTTTCCAGTTGGATTCCATACTTCCTGTAGTGCCCCCCTGTGACCAAACAACTGGACTTTAGTTTTTTTCTTTCTTAACAAAACTTACAAATGTGAGGCTCTGGTTCTGATATTTACCTGAGTTCTAAAATGTACCAGCTAGCTATAAATGGATAATCGATGAACAGTTATGATGAAACTGAACCCGAGGCAGCTTCTCTCGAATATTTAACTTGAAGTTTATGCAAACCTTGAAAGAAAAGCTGCAAGTGCACATCAAAACTTTTTCTCGATGCAGTGCATGTAGAGAAAAGGTTCGACAGGGAGGGGGGATGACTTGAACTTTTAAGAATGTTGATTACCGCCGAAGCCGTTCCAATGAATGTGAACAACTCTGATGTCATCGTCTGAGGAAAGCTACTGGACATGGATTGTCTCCACGGACACAGACTAGAAGCCTTTTTTCCCCAAGGCGGGTCCATAAAAGCTGGCCTGGGCACTTCCCATCAATTCTGCGGTCAGGCCAAACAGCTGAATTGAATCATGCATAAAGATGGAAATGCTTTTCTTTTTAAGCCAAGATCAGATAAACATTTTTCACAGAGAACATGATCCAAAATGTTAGCCTGCAGAAAAACTTTCATTGAGATCCAATGAGCGAGGGAAACAAAAAACAAGCTTGAAATGAGATATTTCTGACAGAACGAGACGCCAAAACATGTAAATCAGTGGGCTCAGACAACTGGTTCTCAGAATCATCTTTTTATTTGAACTGCACTGAATGCTAAATGTTCACCTTGTACAAGAAACAAATACAAATACGCACACTAAAAACAAAACATACTGCTGGCTGCCTCTTCTGCTATTGTTGGGACACTAAGTAGGAGTTTCAGCTATTGCTCTCACAGAGTACAGGATGCCCCCCAAAAAAAAGAACCTGGCCTTCAATAGAACAACAAAATTATAGGAGGAGTGAAGAGAGAGGGCGGATCACGTAGGACTAAGGTTATAGGAACATTTAACTAGGCAATACAAATCTAACAGGACTCCTCAAAACTCTTGAACACCAAAAAACGAGGGATGCGCCTTGTATAGAAAAATACCACAATGGAGAGGTTGATGGAGGAGAGGAAAAAAAAACAGACTAAATGGATTAGTCTCACCTTTTTTTTTTTTGTTCGTTTTTGTTTTTCTCAAAGACAAAATTCATGGGTATAACAGTATCTGCAAAAAAGGGGTTTTCCTGAGTCGTTTAGAACTTTGTTTGCTTTAACCCTTTCCTGTTCCGTGCCCGCCTTTTAACAGCCCGGAAGAAATCGGCTTCCTCGTTCTCTCATCAGATTTTCCTCCTGCAAAACCTAGAACTAGGCGACAGTTTTAGAGAGGACAGAGCTGGGTGGTCACAGATGTAGAGGACATTCATCAGGCTGCCCAGAAGCGGCCTCTAGTGGTGGACGCCCGCTACTGCGGCTGTGAGAGCTGTCAAAGGGCATGGCAGCCAGGAAAGGGTTAAAACCCACTGTAGATTAAGGTCGAGCCATCTTTTCCTTTTATTTGATGAATGATAAATATATATAGGTCGATAATCCGTTTTAAATCATTCACACTGACGATATAAAGGAACAAAAATGAAAAAAAAAAAAATCTTCTGAGGCATTAAGGGGGCCTAAACAACACACAATTGTTACATATGAGGTTTAGAGGAGTGGGGAAGATTGGGGAGGGAAGGGCGGGGTAAAAAGGTCCAGTAGCACATGATGCCAAAGGTTTTTTTTTCTCTTGTTCTTCTCTTGGTGTGTTGAGAAGTGGGCCTACGTTTCCCCATGAGCTCTGAAGTGTACGGGGTGGGCTCGGACAGAGTCTCGTTGGGGTTATCCCGGAGTACTAAAAACACTGGACTCTGTTATCCACCATCTTAGGCATGTCCCAAAGAAGAAGGAAAAAAAAAAAAAAAAAAAAAGAAAAGAAAAAAAAATCAGAGTAAAGTCGATACTGAACCCAAGGAGACTGAGTAAAAACTAAAACGTTAAAAGTACAAATTCCCCGGAACACTTCTTGTGTTCCCGTTTGTGGGCTGGATGAACAGGCAGCCGCTCGGCGTTGTGTCACTGTCTCTTGGTCCCAGTTGGTCTGCGGTGGGTGGGTTGTGAGCGGGCGGGGGGGGTGTCCCTTTCTGCTGCTATTGCTCGGTGAGGTGCTCTCTGGTCTCGCCGTGTTTGGAGGGCTGGTTGGGCGACGGGGCCTGGGAGGGGTGTGTGCCGGAGGGCAGGGTGTGAGCGATGGGCACCCCGCCGGGCACCAGGCCCTCTAACGCCCCCGGGAGCCCGCCTGGAGCCACGCCCACCACACCGGGGGGGTATCTGGGGACGGGAGGGATGAGAGGTCAGCTGGGCGTGCACGAGTCCAGAATAAGGAGAGGAGCTACTCCAGGAGCCTTTTCAGTGCTCTGAGGACTTCTTATTCTTATTCTACTTATTAATCCAGGTAACATTCTTAATTAAATATTATTTCTAGATCCTGTAACAACTGCAGTTATTAAAGTCAGAATTCCATGTTTGATCTCAGATTAAGTAAATTCATTAAAATGGGCTATGAACTGAACTGAATTTTGAATCTTTATTCTAAACCCGCATAAACAGAAGATAGAGCAGAAAGTTGAACAAACAGGTAAAGTTAATTTTACTACAAATTTAAAATAAACTACATCCTGTAATGCTGTCTGATACACAGGATGCCTTTAAAAAATAACTTTTCCTAACAAAATTAGGGCTTCAGCAACAGGTTAGCAATCATTTGGGATTAGCGGTAAATATTCCAAATATGAAAAGCAGTTGTTTTTTTGGGGTATATTTAGCTCACGGGCAAATGAAGCAACTCCCTTAAGTTTAAGAATCTTTATCTCTTCGTGTCTTTGATTCAAAAGACTGATTTTCAATTCCTGACTCAGCTCCTGAGACTGTTAGCGCTTTGGTAAAATCAAACCAATGACAACAAAAACCAACCAGCTAGAGAGTGAAAAAGAACCGTTGGGAGAAAAACCCAAGTTGAAGAACATTCCCCAAAACCCATAGGAAGGAAAACCATGAAGCGTGACACCATCCGTTAAACTGCGTCCGAATGGCTTTGCCTCATGCTTAAAGGGACACCACATTCAATTCCACCCAGCTCTACTCTGAGCTCACTCAAACAGGTGGGTTCTGGGGGACTATAGAGGGGGGGTTGGGGGGGGACACACATCCGGTGAGCGAGAGGCCCTGATCCAGGCTTTTGTATTTACCTGCTCCTGATCTAGGCAATAATTTTGTCTTGGGGGGCGCCGGTTGTTACGGCCGGAAGAGTTTGGTTCACTTGGCTGCGTGAAGAAAGCACATGGAGGCGGACATGCTGAGATCAAGAAGGGTTCAGAATGGGACAACGTTTCTTTCAAGTACCACAGAAAACAGCGAGGGAGGGAGGGAGGGGGGGGAATGGGCCCGTTGGCTCCTAGCAGGTTATTTCTGTACAGCTGAAAAAAGGGTTCAGGGCACCAATTTAGCTTCAAACTGTAACGAGGAGAACAAATCAAGGCCTGAACACTTATCAATGAACTCTATGTTTTTATTTGATTTATTTTTAACTTCCCAAAGGCTTGCCTGGGTTTTCGGCTCTCACCTGTAGGCGGCGCCATTGAGCTCGGGGTGAACGCCTGGCTGGTCCATAACCGCCCATGGTGCCGTGGTGACGAAGAACTCCTTGTTGACGCAGTTCCGTAGGCTGTCGGGGATTCGGCCTGCCACAGGGGACACAAACACACACACACCGGTCAGAGAGCTGGGAGAGGCACGCCGCTCCTCAGACCGCGGCTTTCGAAGGGCCCAGACGGCGCCGAGGCGTTAATGAGCTCGGACTGACAAACACATGAGGCTCGGACACACAAATGCAAATGGGGATGGTTTAACGGTCGGGGTAGTTTGTGAGTGGCCGGCCCCTGGGAAGCGCTCTGTTCTGCGGCTAATGATGACATCTATTAAGAGGTCCAGATTTAATAAAAAAAGGCTGCCGGGGGCCTATTGAAGTGGAAATGTGACATCTGGGGGGGAAGAAAGCGGAGCAACAGGTCGCGGCGGACGGCGGAACGAGGAGGATTTATGATGAAATTCGAAATGCCCTGATGGCGACTGAGTACCGGTGATGGCTCTTCGGATCTCGGTGGCCGCCGCCTCCCGCATCTCCAGAGAGGCCTGCTCGCTGTACCAGGCCGTGTGCGGCGTGCAGATAAGGTTGGGGGCGTCTTTCAGAGGGCCCTGAGCAAAACTGCAACACAAAAATCAATAGAACGTGACATTGTGCGAGATTGTGTCTCGCAGAAAATAATGTGGGTGTAATTAAATGACTCCACCTATGACACCGGCTATCACTTTAAAACCTACATGCAGCTGAAAGGACGTCATATTAAGTCTATTTCTGTTTTCAAACTAAATCTGTATAGCTTCTTTGAGTTCCTGAGGTAGCTGAGTTGATAGATTATGCTCTTCTTTGCCCTTTCCACACTTAACCATCCGGCCGTTTCAGACTGGACAAAAGGCCAGACCTCCTTCTCCTCCTTTATTTCAACTCCATGACCACAGGGCATCTAACTGTCCGTGTGCGGCCTCCTGTGCCTGTGAAACTCTCCTGTAAGTCTTGCACCTACGTGAAGGGCTCGGTTTCGTGGACGTCCAGGGCAGCTCCGCGTATCCGGCCCTCCTTCAGCGCCTGGGCCAGGGCCTTCTCGTCCACCAGCCCCCCCCGCGCCGTGTTGACCAGGAACGCGCCCTGACGCATCTGCGGGACAGACACAAACCAGAGTCAGCACGGACACACGGACACGATCAAACCGACGCACTGCCGACCAAATATCTGCATTTGAGGGGTTTTTAAAGCATTTTACATGAGAGAGAGAGAGAAAAAAAAAGAAGTTGTGACATGGTCGCTGTCTTTGAAACCTGGGAGATCTAAGAGACCGAGAAAAGAAAAAAAAACTGTCACCTGTGGCACAGGGGGACAATCCTCTATCTGAAAGCAGGAGATAAAATGATGGATGAGGAGACGTGTGAGGCAGTGCCATCAGCTCCTTTCTGTGTGCGCTTACAAAAAAAGACCCATCAAAAAGTGTGTGAGGGAGGAGGGGAAAAAAAGGAGAGAATCAAATGAAAGTAATCCCTTAATCTTGAGAAAAGCCAAAATCCAAGGCCATGAAAAGCCTTCACGCTGGCAGGCGGTCTTTTATTAGGTCTCCGTGGTTTTGACACGGGAAAAAAAACAGGAACACACACACAAAAAAAAACAACATCCACATGTTTCTATTCTAGACGCTAAGACCCATGGCAACATGTTGGATGGGATCGAGACAAAAAAAAAAAAAAAAAAAATCCCTTTTACAGGAGGGCTCACAGAGGCAGCTGAGAACCAGAAACTTTGGAGACGCGTTAGACTCAGGTGGTCTAAACACGGAAGTCTGTTTTTTTTTTAGCCACCTGGTCCTGGAACTCGATCGGAACAGAGCAAAGGTCGAGGAGAGAAGTTTGGATCCTTCCCTCTGGCCGGGCTGTTCCACGGCCGCCCAGGAGGTGTCGCTCCAGGCGGGGGTGCAGCTATAGACTCAGAGAGAGCCGCTCTCTCCCCCCCCCCCCCCTTAGCTCCCCCCGCTGTGAGGCCTAGTCGATATATTTGCTGTAGCCGTGGGCTGGCACTAATTGCATTTGACAGAGCAAAGGAATGAATTTGTGTCCGGCTTTGGTGCGGCTTAAGATAAAGAGCTGAAAATGTGCAGGCATTTGGTCGTCTTTTCTTTTCTTCTCCCTTCTCTCCCTCTCTCTCTCTCTCTTTCTCTCTCTGCTTTCTACCAACTGTAACGCTCCGAATCTGACAGAAGCGGCGCGCCCTGGGCCCCTGCGGCGCACCTGTTTGATGGTGAAGTCGTTGATGAGGTGGTGGTTGTGCTCGTTGAGGTTGCAGTGCAGGGAGACGCAGTCGCTCTGGTAGAGCAGGTCCTGCAGCGTGTAGACGCGCTGCACGCCCAGCGAGCGCTCCAGCCCGTCCTGCAGGTACGGGTCGTAGAAGATCACGTTGAAGCCGAACACCTTGGCCCGCACCGCCACCGCCTGGCCCGAGCGCCCGGGGGGGGGGGGCGGCGGGGGGGGGGGGGGGGGGGGGGGGGGTAGCTTTTAGCGCCAGGTCGAGCATTCCTATTGCATTTCTGTAAGACTTCAAAGAGGAAGGGACTCTAAAGCTTTTGGAGTTTTGAAGTTTTGAAAAGGCCGGGATCTGACATCCGAAATACCAACTCTCTCAAAACAAAACTCAAAACCCACCTGTTTAAATATCTTACCCAGTTTACCACCCCTAACTCTAACAGTCCCCTCATTCTGCACAGTTTTATTCATTCCATTCTTATTTAATTCATTTATCATGTTTTTATTTATGACTTTGTATGTTTTCTTATGTTTCAATGTTGTTTCATGATGATCGTCTTTGTAAAGTGTCCTTGCGTGGCATTAAAGGTGCTTTTAAAAAATAAAATTTATCATTATCATTATCTCTTAACCAAACATTTCACAGGATTTATATATTTCTACATTGTACTCAGATAGAAACAAAGCTATTCCCCCACAGTTTCCATCAAATGAAGAACGCTTATTTAAAGATTACAATTTCATCTGACAAAAAAAGGGAGCTTTTTTATTCCGATTTGCTCAAAATCTAGCAAAGACCGGTGGAACGTCTCGCAAATGAAACGAGCACCAGTAAACTAAGCATAGGACTGACCTAATCCACCCCTAATATTCTCTTTTAAACTGGAATGGTGGATGTACTTTGATTACGCTGCGTGACGCTGAGGATTTAAATGTCTATTTTTGTACGTCTCGGGAAGATTAGAGAGTATATTAGAAGTAAAAAAGATGTCGGCAGGAGAGTGACATCAGACAACAGGCCGGATCAGAAACGGAGTCTGACACAGAGCGAGCTCCGTCCCCTCCGTCTCTGGCCAGCATTTGCTCTGCGGGATGAGTCTCGGCTGTGGCTGAGTCAGGGAGCTGCTCTCCAGATGCAGTTAGGAAAGAGAGTAATGGAGACGTGGATGTTGCTGCTTGTGAAAAGGATCAATAAGGTCCCTTTCTTACACTGTCAAGCTCCTCTCTATGTGATGGAGCGTTTCATCCAGCATTTCAGCTCCACAGCCGGGAGCAATCCCTCTTATTTTTTCCCTTTTCTTAAGCATTAAACTGTAAGACTGAAGTGGGAAATATAATAATCTTGGAGGAGGCTTTGGGGAAGAGGTATCAAAAATTAAATCAACGCGTCTCTGCTTATTTTTCCACCAAAACAACTGTGGGTACATTTTTCCAAAGTAGTGGGGCTGAAGAAAATTGCCATTTCTGCTATTGAGGGCTTTACCTGGTTAATACCTTACCATCAAATGTTCTGTTGGATGCCGTTTTTTTTTTTTGTAGAAGCGTGTTTGGAACGAATAAAACAAGCAGGTGTTGGTTTGGAATTTTTCTAGAGGATCAAAGCTCCTCTCTGCTCTGAATTTCAGAGCCTTCCCCCCTTTTCTTCCCACACTGATCAATAACACAAACAGAAAAACCAGGGCGGGGGGGGCTGCCACCCACACAGGAAATGTTTCAATTAGTGGCGCCTTGCTCTTGAACCTCTCTGGCAGACTTTAGCTTTGCTCATTCATCCACACAAACAAAAAGAGAGAGAGAAAGAGAGAGAGAGAGAGAGAGAGAGAGAGAGAGAGAGAGAGGTCGACAGATTTGTGAATTCGGGTCTTATCCAACCTTGTCAACACTGGGGGGAGATGAAGCCGTAACCGGTCAGAGGCAACGTGATGGACAGCAAACCGGGGGCAGCCACACTTCTGTGTGTGTGTGTGTGTGTGTGTGTGTGTGTGTGTGTATAAGACGACGCAGAGGCCTGAACAGAGCTGAGCGACCGGCCACCTTTGGATTATCCGTTCACAAATTCTACTGGCTGAGCGACGTACCAATTTGAGCTCCTGCTAATGTAAAAAAATATTGATCATAGATGGCTCTTCCAAGGTGAGCGTATTCCCATAATCCCAGTTTAATTTCACTGGAGCCTGACAGGAATCCTACCACTTTTGCATTTAAATAAAACACATCATCTACTGATTGATGGGTGATAAAAAAAACAGGTTCACGAGTCCACCGTCACCAACAGAGCACCAGCGGGCCTCCAGTCATCCACAGTGGACGTTAGATGGACAAGGAACGTGTAAGGAGACCAGCAGAGGAAGATTGAGGTGGGAGGATTGGGTTGTTGAAATATAAAAAGGAGCGGGGAGCGGGTTCTGTGTGCGCAGGGAGGGTATGTGGACACAGATAAGATGGCACTCTGGAAACGCTTGTGAGAGAATCGAGCATCTGCCCGCTCGCCGATGCTGAGGCAGAGAGGAGAATGAGGCGCAAAAGAAAAAAAAAAAAACCACGCAATCAGCCGCGGAACAGGTGGAGCAGAGGAGAGCCACACAGACACACACAATCCAGCCCGCCATAAGGCCCAACGGAGGCAGGGCGAGATGTCAGGGGAGAACAATAACAGAGATGAACAGTCAGGAGCAGAAGAAAAAAGGACAACGGGGATATAATGGCGAGGATTAGAGCAGTGGGATATGAGAACAGTGTGGCAGAGAAAGGAAGTCAGCCCAGAGGGAGGCCAAACAGACAACCTTGAGATAATGTGTGGAACGGGCAGAGGGAGAAAATAAATAACCTATGAGAGCAGGGAAACAGAAGGCACGCTGAGTGGCAAGAGGATTTAAAAAGCACTGGAGGGAAGGCAGCGAAAGATGGTGAATTGAAAAGAAAAACACAGCTAAACCAAAAAAAATAAATAAATCAAAGAAGGACAAAAATAAGCCAGCAACAGAAATCGTGAAGGAAAAACGGCGGAAAACTCACCGAAACCGATGAGACCTAAGGTTTCGCCGCGGATCCGGGCGGCGCCGGACGCCACCTCGCGGATCTGCTCCACGCTCTGGACCCGCGTGCCCTCCCGGAGAGCCTGGTAGAGCCAGGTGTTCCGCCGGTAAAGGTTGAGGACGTGGCAAAGGGTGGAGTCGGCCGTCTCCTCCACGGCTGCAGAGGGAATGTTGCACACAGCTATGCCTGAAGGGAGAGTAGGGAGGTCAGGACAACTGGAAATCCATCCCCCTGTGGCCAAATCAATACTGTCAGCCTTTTTATGGTGTCCTTCTGCCTAATTACAGTATGTGCAGGGATTGAACACCTTTGCTTATTTCAATTGACGAGGATATTACAGTTTAAAGGCAATCAGTATGAAGAACTCATCAAGAATCAAGTAGGAAGATTTTTTCTAAATCAATTTGCATCACCAAACAATCGAATCATTGTGAGTGTTTGACACCTAATAAATAAATAAAAAAGGTTGTGAAGCTACATATGTAACCAAAAATTCACTTGGATGGATGTTTTCAACATTTTTTCCAACTTGATTGAATCAAAAATAACTTCTGCGATGAAAAAAAATAATAATAGTACATTTAAGTTCAACTTCCCATCCAGATATCATCCCACAGAGCTGGAAATATGCCCTCAGGCAAGTCAAACCCCTGACCTTGTGATATTACCTTTCCCTTTCCTCCAGCAAAACAGATTTTTTAAGCCCTCCTGCTTGCCCTCACTCTCACCATGATGTCCTTATTCCACTCTGTATCTCAGCCTAACGGCACAGTCATCTCTGGATGGCAGAAAATAGCCAGAGTCTGCTCAATCAATCGCCCTTCTTCTTCTTCTTCTTCTCTTTCCTTCTCCCCGAGGACAGCCGTCATATCTGTGCCGCCTTCTTCAAGCGCGATAGCTTTTTGACTCCTGCGTTGCAAAGGCTCAGCGCTCTCTGTGAGTGGGTGGCGGTTAGACACAGTATCTGGTATTGGCAGGGAAATGGCAGCTTTGTCAGCTGGAAGAGCCGTTTGAGCCACCAGCCTGCTGATACCAGCCCGGGTGTGTGTGTGTGTGTGTGTGTGTGGGGGGGTTCACAGAGAGGAGCTCAACTCCTCTTTCCCTGACTCTTTGAACGTCCTGGTTCACAGTGGGATCCGCAGGGTTCAGCAGACTATTAAATCCAGCCTCGTAGTCTCTATCGTGGAAATGCAGAGAAACGCGCAGCCTGAAGGGGGCTTCTTTAAAGACAAACACCCCCATCGTGGCCTTAATTTTGCACATTTTGCCGATTTTCTTCTTTGAAAAATCTGAGTTCTTTTTCAAGTGCCACAATGCAGTGAACGTGACGAACTACTCTTTCGGGATTCCTCAAAAAAGTCCCATCGCAGGCACCTGAAATAGCCTTTGTCATTAACGGACAAACAACCGATCAAACAAGAAAGAGTGGAGACAGTACTATGTTCCAGGAAATCAACGGGACGAGGGAAACACTGGAAACATCCCACCTACTACAGTCACTCCTGCTCGGACAAAAACAGCCTCATACGAGATAAACGGATAAAACCATCCCCGTGGCCTGCAAATGCCACGGCGGTATGTGTGTGTGTGTGTGTGTGTGTGTGTGCGGTGTGTGTGTGTGCGTTGTGTGGCCGTTGCAGCTGTGGCTGCTGGACGTCTGTACCCAGCTCTCCGGCCGCCTTGATGTCGATGTTGTCGTATCCGCTGCCGATGCGGATGATGATGCGCAGGGCTTTGAACTTCTCCAGGTCCTCTCTGGTCAGGGTGATGGTGTGGTACATCATGGCTCCCACCGCCTCGTTAAGCACCTGCAGACGCACACAAAGTCACACAGAGCCGGCTGAGCGTGAGGCATGAAGATTATTTCTTTCCCAAAAAAATGCTCCAGCTCATCCGCCTCTTCCTCACTGTTTTGTGTCGTCAATGGTCAATGGAGCGAGTATTTTTTGGAGTAAGCAAGCCAAAAACTGGTTGTGTGGAGGATAAAAAAATAAATAAAAAGGTACGATTATACATAATGTGATGTTTGTGGTCGTGCGGCTCGATGACCTGCAGCTAAACACCGGGAGACCTTTTCTATACCCAAACCTCCCACCGACAGCTGACAATTGTTCAGAGCCGGTGTGGACATAGATGACCAGCGGAGGAGGCTGGAGGACCGGGCTAGATTGAAAGCCGTGTGCCGTTAGAGCACAATAAGTCTGGGTCATGAGGAAGAGTTATCCGTGCAGTTTTTATGTGTGCGGAGGGTGAATGTGGACGCAGAGATAAGGTGGCGCTCTGGAGGGGCTTGTGAAAGGAGAGGGAGCATCTGCCGGCTCTGTGATGTGGAGAAAGGGCAGAATGACGCACAAACAGCAATAAAACAGGTGCAGGAAGGGGGGGGGGGGGGGGGG